>JABCKV010000325.1:0-16094 GCA_018282005.1 Asterophora parasitica | reverse complement strand
TTGTGAAGCGAAACCGTTACCGTCACACCGTTACATCTTATCTTTTATCTTATCCCGTTGACCATGTGCTCCTCGATGTGACGGTCCAAGCGAGATCAGAGCGCCGAGAGCGAGCCAAGAGACGAGGAACGAGGGAGCGAGACAAGTTCGAGGATTTCGGGTACTGGTGTTGGTTCAACGAGCTCATACAAATAAACAGAACATCAATAAGTAAGAGTCCATCAATCAATATGTAGGTGCCTATGTGCATAAGTATAGAGTCCATTGGTATGTAGATTGTCCATGGTCCGAGGACCTGACCCTCACACTCGAGCAACCACATTCATTTAACTATTCTACTTTCCTTATATATCCCAGGCAGTCCCAAAACCCTATATAAACCATACCTACTCGCATGTAGAAGGACAGAATCTCATCTCTTGAAACTGTCTATCCTCAAACTTGAGAACTAGTGTGCCGTTACAGTGATTTGTCACCCTAACATCACATATTTTTGATGCTACTAGAGACTACTACTTCTACATCAAAACTCTCATCGACAACAAAAACCAGCTCAGCCAAAATTTTATTCTTGCTCCATCTACTCTGCCTTCATATAACCTTCATCATCATAACCACGGTCTATGTTCATGGTGAGTCCCCTGTTTTGTCTAATGTGGTTGCAGTCAGCACTGAAGAGGTCGAACACCCACCTATGCCAATGGTGAGACAGCACTCTTGGAGTGATGTTGTAGCCAATCAGCCCCCTTCTCCCTTGGGAAAGGCATATTCCAAAGGAAGGGTGCAATTGCACCCTGATATCATGACCAAGAAGCCAGAACCAGACCCCATCATAACCAGCAATAGTGTAACCTTGGAAAGCTCATTGAGTAGCTTATACCCATCACCGGATAGTACTAGAGAAAATGAATGGACTACAGTCAAGCACAAACATCACTCTTGAAGCCTTGAGAATAACCATAAGAATATAAAAGTTACATTTATGAATGCTAAACAGGCCAGGCCAGACCCCGTTGTCAGGGGAACACCATTTCTGTAAGGGCAACCCTCGAGGTGGACCGAATCACACTGCAGTAGGGGAAATCCAAAGTTATATTCATGAACTGTAAGTACAAGTAAGTAGGGTGAACCTGCAGTAGGGGAAATCCAAAGATAACAAGTCTGAGGATTCCCTTACTGTAGTTAACACATTCATTGAGGAGAATCTTGCTTCCAGATGGATCCGCCCCTCAAAGTCTCCGATGGCATCACCGGTCTTCTTCATCAAAAAGAAGGATGGCTCGCTTTGGCTGGTACAGGATTACTGGATGCTCAATGCCATCACCATGAAGAACCGGTACCCGCTGCCACTCATCAGTGAGCTGGTGAATAACCTGTGTGGGGCAAAGTACTTCACGAAGTTGGACGTCCAGTGGGGCTACAACAACATCTGGATCAAGGAAGGCGACGAGTGGAAGGCAGCTTTCCAGACAAACCGAGGGCTCTACGAGCTGCTGGTCATGTTCTTTGGGTTAACAAACAGTCCAGCGACGTTCCAGATGATAATGAATGACATCTTCTGGGATCTCATCTCAGAAGGTGTTGTGTGTGTCTATCTCGATGACATCCTGATTTACACTTGGGATTTAGAGGAACACCGTCGCATGACTTGCCTGGTACTGGACCATCTCTGCGAACATCAGCTGTTCTTAAAACCTGAGAAATGCGAGTTTGAGCAGACCAAGATCGAGTATCTCGGCCTGATCATCTTGCACGGGACAGCAGAGATGGATCTGGTCAAGGTTGCGGGTGTCACAGACTGGCCTGCTCCTGGGAACAAGAAGGAGATGCAAGCCTTCCTAGGCTTCACCAATTTCTACTATTGGTTTATCCATGATTTCTTGCACCATGCTCGGCTGCTCTTCGATCTAACTGGGAAGGATATTGCCTGGTGCTGGGGCATTCTGGAACAACACACCTTTGCCCAACTGAGGAAAGTGATCACTTCTGGACCCATTCTCATGTTTCCCAATGACGACCGACCATTCCGCATCAAAGCCGACTCATCCGACTTTGCTACCAGCACTGTCCTCTTGCAAGAGTTGCCCAAGGACGGGAAGCAGCACCCCATCGCTTTCTATTCCAAGAGCCTCATGGCCATCAAATGGAACTACAAGATTCATGACAAGGAAATGCTGGCTATCATCTGGGCGTTGGAGGAATGGTGGCACTTTGTCAAAGGCACAAAGCACCCAGTAGAGATTTGGACCAACCACAAAAACCTGGAGTATTTCCTGACCACCAAGAAACTCAACCGACATCAGGCCAGGTGGTCCCTCTACCTCACAAACTTTGACTTCATCCTCCACCACAAACCCGGTCACAGCATGGGCAAGCCCAATGCTCTCTCTCAACAAGCCGATCATGGCAATGGCAGCACCAACAATTCTGATGTCGTACTGCTAAAACCCGAGTTCTTTGCTGTGCGCGCAACTGAGGGGATCACCCTTGTGGGCAAGGAGGATGACGTGCTCAAGGCCATTCGGAAGGGCAACCAGGATGGGGCGCAGGAGGACGTGGTGGCAAAAGCGGCACAGTTGGCAAAGGTGGCATGGACCGCCAGTTGTTTCCTTCGCTTTGGCAAGTGGGGGGAGCAAGACAGCCTCCTCACGTTCCGTGGGTGCATATACATCCCAAACATGGCTGAATTGTGCTGCCAGATCATTGAGCAGCATCATGACTTGAAGATTGCTGGTCACCCGGGCCGTTGGAAAATATTGGAGCTTGTGTCGCGGAATTACTGGTGGCCCCAGATGTCTCGCTATGTTGGTTCCTACACCAGCACTTGCGACATGTGCCTGTGCACCAAGCCCCAATGCCAGTTACCAGTGGGCAAACTCCAGCTGCTCACCATCCCATCGGACCAGTGGAGTGTGGTGTCCATTGATATCATCATGGAACTCCCAGAGTCAAATGGACATGATGTGATCATGAACGTTGTGGACTCAGTCGGAAAACGCGTGCACTTCATTGCCTTGCACACCACCTGTAGTGCACTCGGCACAGCGATGCTCTATTGGAAACATGTCTGGAAGCTGCATGGACTATCAGACATGTTTGTGTCCAACTGCGGCCTGCAGTTTGTGGCGGAGTTCACCCGGGAGCTTTACCAGCTTTTGGGAATTAAGCTAGCTGCATCCACTGCCTACCATCTGCAGACTGACAGACAGACCAAACGTGTCAACCAGGAACTAGAGCAGTTCCTCCATGTCTTCTGCAACAAATGGCAGAATGACTGGGAGGACCTCCTGCCCAATGCCGAGTTCAGCTACAACAACCATGTGCATTCGGCAATGCAACAGACCCCATTCCTGCTCAACACTGGCCAGCATCCACGGATGGGTTTTGAACCAAGGTCAGGCAAAGCGATGAACGAGGTGGCAGCTGACTTTGTTGACCAGATGCAGGAGGCGCAGGAAGAAGCGAAGGTGGCTCTGGCAAAGGCAAAGGACAACATGGCGTGGTACTATAACCAGCATCATGCACCAGTGCCAGAGTATGCCCCAGGGGACAAGGTCTATCTTGACGTGACCAACATCACCACCACATGGCCATCGAAGAAGCTATCACACCGCTACCTTGGTCCATACATGGTGCAGCAACAGGTCAGTCACCTTGCCTATCACCTTCTCCTCCCAAGGTCCATGAAGCACATCCACCCTGTGTTCCATGTCATGAAGCTGCTGCCCACCATTGCCGATCCCATTTCCAGTTGCCAGTGTGCACCCCCACCACCTCCCAAGATTGTCAATGCTGAACCCCACTATGAGGTGGAGAAGATCATCAACAGCTGCATGTTCCAGGGCAGACTACAGTACCATGTCCTCTGGAAGAATTATGGCTATGAGGAAGCTTCCTGGGAACCCCGGGAGAATGTTCTGTCTGTGCCCAAACTGCTGCATGAGTTTCACCACACGAACCTGGACGTGGTACACCACATCCGCCATGGCATCTTCTGCCTTAGCCCTGCCGCCTTCTCGGAAGCCACTCGCGTCGAGTCGATGCAACTCTAGAGGGGGGGTGATGTTAGGGGAACTCTATTTTCTCTTAACTGTCAACTTTCTGCTCATTCTCTGGCTCACCCGCTGGACTCCCGGTTGGACTTGCCCATTCCCGGTTTACTTCCGGTTTGGCTCCCCGGTGGTCGCCCTCCTTTACATTTCCATTCCCTTTATCTCCTTACTACATTCCTCTCTTCCTCCCCTTGCCCCATATTGCCTTTCCATTGGTGATGCCACCTTGGGTTTGTCTTGCTTGGCTAAACCCGGACTGGTGTTTGCCAACCCCGGCTATCATTAACTGTACAGTACCCCCGACATATGTGTGCCAAGCTCAACTTGCTCCATGGGAGACAGTGGGTACACTTTTGTGCCAGTGGCGCGAGCATCCAGGAGTAGCTTGATAGCATGGTCCCACTGTTTCCAGTCTGGGAGCGAGTCGAATGAGGACTTAGCAAACACATCCTCAAAGTTGCAAAGGTAGTCGGGAACTGCATCTTGGAAAGAGTGCGGTGCCGTGGTAGCAGCGAATGCCTCTGCTAGATGCTGCGACATTGTCTGGCTGGCACGGATATGCTTGGCAGATGGTGCCTGGTGGATAGGATGGATCACCATAGCATAGATGCGTTCCCCTTCCAGGATGGCTTCCACCAGCTCTTTGTTGGACTCCTCCAGCATCTGGGGTTCCGGCTTGGGAATGCCCCCCACATGGCAAGCTCAGATCACCATGTGGACCTTTGCTCGTGGGAGCTTAGCCAGGCAAAGGTTGGTGCAGCAGGTGTCGCATTGTCTCGGGCAGCGGTTCATGGTAACCTTGCTCATGGTCCAGTTGATCTCAGGGTTGTGCTCCTTGAGCCAGCTGTACCCAAGAATCATGTCCTGTTTTCCGAGACTGGTGACTGCAAACAGGGCGCATTCCATATGTCCATCATATCATAGGATTGCCTCCACCATGCTCTTTACACCTCTGGCTTTGTTGGTGGTGCCATTGATATTGTAGACTGGGATGGCACGGGAGAGCTGATGGGTAGTGAGTTTGTAGCATTCTACAAATTCGGCATCCAGGAAGTTTCCGGTAGCACTGCTGTTGAGGAGAGTGGAGACTGATATGGTCTGTTGGGTATTGATTGTCTCAATCTTGACCTGTAGATCTAGAGAGCAACTGGGTGTAGTGGCCATGACAAGGGGTTGTGGCAGCCATCGCTTTTCCCAACCAGTGCATTCACGATTCTGGAGCGTTTCCAACCTGGACCTGGTGTGAGCCTGGTCAGTCTTCAGCTCAAGCATTGCAGATGTGAGGGGTACATCTTTGTCGGTATTCGAATCACTCAGAGAGGTAGCAGCAATGGGGTGATCATTGGCATACTCTACAGGAAGCAGAGCGAAATGATTACGACTAGACAATGGGGGCATACAATTCACCCGTTGTCTGACTAAAAACCCTCAGTCACCTCTGCAGCAACCTCAGCTGTGACTCGGCCATGAGTTTCCGAGTCGTCGGAAGCAATGGCCTGGGACTCAGCTACCAACGCGTCCTCCCATGCCAGCAGTTGCATGGTGAGCTCACCCCTTTTGTCATTGTCCATGAAGCGGACATTGTATCGGAGGGGGCATTCCTGTCTGTAGTGCCCCTTCTGATGGCAATGATGACAGACAACATCAGCTGTGCGAGCTGCTCGCATCTTGTCAATGTCCATGGGGACACCCATGGGCAATGACTTAGGGACAGGCAGAGCAGCGGCAGTCGCAGGATGGACAACGGGAGGGAGGAGAGGTCAGAAGGGAGCTGGGTTAGTGAAGACCGGGGGTAGATGCGGCGGGGTGATGGGAATCCGACCAGGAACAGTGGCAGGCATGCACTCAGCGGGTTTGGCAGCCAGCCAGCCCTGTGAGAAATCCGCTTCGGTTTTCATGATGAAAGCCTGCTCACACACCACAGTCATCCATGCCTCAACATGAGTGTCATTGGGGCAGCCGGTGGTGATGTTCCCGAGGTGATCGGAAATCTGCTTGGAGAGGCCACGGCAGAATTTCATGACAAGGTGATGCCCATTGGGGTAGCCTGCCTTCCGATAGAGGGACTGGAAAGAGTCAATGTACACGTCAATGTCGCGCTTGCGCTGGTAGTACAACTCTGACTCTAAGGCAAGGGAAGCAGTCACCTCGACATCCAGCTCATAGAACTCCTGCGCAAAGGCATCACGGAAGTCATCCCAGGATGTGAACTGTGTGATCCCTTCTCTCACAATTCGATCCAGGTATTTGGCACCCCAACCTTCTTGCATCTGCATAAGGGCCCAGGCAATCACTTGGGTGTGCATCACAAACTGTGTGCCAGGCACCAGGGTAAAGTAGAGTTTGCAAGCCTCAATGAAGCAATGGCCATCCGATTGCTCACCGGTAAAGGCAACTGGGAGTGGTAGGCATAGCCGGGAAGGTGCGGCAGCCATGGGAGTGATGGCTACAGTAGGGGCGGCAGCCGCAGGAGGCAAAGCAGCCAGAGTTACCACCGGGGCTGTCACCAGAAGTGATGCCAGGGACATTGTTGGGGGGGCTGGGGGCGGAACTGGAGCCACCAGGGCTTGGGGGTTTGCCTGAGAGGCTAGAGGCACAGTTGACATGTTTTGCAGAGTTGCCGCAACATTAGCAAGCTGCTGCATAATGTTCTGGAGAGTGCTGGCTATGTTGGTTTGGAACATGGTGAGATCCTGCAGTTTTCGCTCCACTGCCAGTAGGCGGCACCAGGCTTCCTGATCTTCGGATGGAGAAGACAAAGCGGGGTCACTTGCAGACTGGTCAGATGGGGAAGAGTGAGACATCTCTGGATGGAGTGCAGAGGTGAGCGGGCAGGCAGATTACAGGCAAGCAGCGATGCTGGGAGCATAACTGGCAAGCAGACTCGAAAACCAGACTGGGTCCTGTGAGAGACTTGTTATGCTGTAAGGGCAACCCTTGAGGTGGACCAAATCACACTGCAGTAGGGGAAATCCAAAGTTATATTCATGAACTGTAAGTACAAGTAAGTAGGGCAAACCTGCAGTAGGAGAATCCAAAGATAACAAGTCTGAGGAATCCCTTACTGTAGTGGTGCACATATGTTGGGGGTACTATACAGTTAATGATAGCCAGGGTTGGCAAACACCGATCCGGGGTCAGCTGAGCAGGACCAACCCAAGGCAGCATCACCAATGGAAAGGCAATGTGGGGCAGGGGGAGGAAGAGAGGAATGTAGTAAGGAGATAAAGGGAACGGAAATGTAAAGGAGGGCAACCACTGGGAAGCCAAACCAGAAGTGAACCAGGAATGGGGAAGTCCAACCGGGAGTCCGGTGGGTGAGCCGGAGAATGAGCGGAAAGTTGACAGTTAAGAGAAAACAGAGTTCCCCTAACAGGCTTGCTCAAATGTGCTCAGCCATTGGCAGGGGGTGAACAGCTGCAGCGTAGATGTGGTTGCCTTCCAGGAAGGCCTCAATGCAATCAAACTTGGGGGGAGACCTGGAACAGGGAGGTGGCACACATGGCGCATCCGGGTTGAGCTCTGTTTCCATGAAGGGGGTGAACAAAGGGAACTTGGCTACCTCCAGGTCATTGTCATCCTCGAGTATGGAGACATGCGACTCGGGTTCACTCATGGGGATGCCTTCAGCTTAGCAGGCCCAGACAGCGGCACGACCCTTTGCTTTGGCCCATTTCTCTGGCTTGAGGTCCTCTCAGCACATATTGCATCAGGATGGGCAGCAGGTCATCTTCACCAAGTTGGTTGTCCAGTTGATCTCTGGGTTGTGCTCCTTCAGCCAGGTGTACCCAAGGATCATATCCTGCTTGCCAAAGCTTGTGACAGTGAAGAGAGCCCTCTCGGTGTGCCCATCATACTGTAACATGGCCTTGACCACATTCTTTATAGTACCTGCCTTGTTGGCAGTGCCATCAATGTTGTAGACTGGGATCGCTCATTGGAGAGGATGTGTGGTGAGTTGGTGGTGCTCAACAAAACTGCTATCAAGGAAACAGCTGGTGGCACCACTGTCCACCAGCACCTGCACAGAGAGCACCTCCTGCATGTTGGTGGTCTTGAGTTCCACCTTCAGCTGGAGGGACCATTTGGGCATGGCAGTGACCACTAGTCATTGAGGGAGGCATTTTTCCCACTGGGGGAGGCCTCATCGTGGGTTGAGGGCAGGTGATGCAAGGGTCTCAACGAGGAGAGGGATTTGTACATTGGGGTCAGTCAGTTTGCTCGTAGACACAGTGGCAATGGTGAGTGAGTTGTCAGGTTCTATGGATAGTGGGGCAAATTGATTATGACTAGACAATGGGGGTGTATGGGTCACCTGTTGTGTGACTAAAAATCCTCTCCTTGCAGCAACTGGATGCACTCCTCATCCTCAGGAAGGGGGGGTATGGACTCAGTTGCTCACGCATCTTGGCAGGTGAGCAGTTGCATGATGAACTCATCCAACTCTTTGTCAAAGATGTGGCACACATCCCAGCAGAGAGGGCAATCTTGGGTGAAACATCCCTTCTTCTGGCACTGCCGGCACATGTCTTCTGCAGTAGCAGCCTGCATACACGAGGCATCAATGTCCATGGGAACACCCATGGGCAGGGAGTGCAGGGCTAGGGGAGGTGCAGTGGCTGTGGGTGGTGCACATGAGGGGGGCTGTGGTACAGTGCATAACATGGTGAGTGAGGGGATGGGGGGCTGCCACCAAAGAGAGGAGGCTGGGGCAACTCTGACACATGCTGGTCTAGTGGGTGCTGGAGCAGCATGATGGACAAAGTCATCTTCCAAGTGGAGGAGGAAGTCCTGGGGCCTGGTGGCCTCAAACCACTCATCTACCTTTGTGTCATTGGGGCTGCCATAGTGATGGTCCTGAGGCATCAATGAAGGTGGGGGTCTATCCCTCATGGGCACTTCATGACAAGGTAATGTCCGTCTGAGTACTGGGATTGATTCCAGAGCAACTTGAATGAGTTGATGTACATGTTGATGCTGCAGCCATTTTGGTAGTAGTGGACAATTTGAGGACCAGCGAGGCATTAACGACTTTGTTTGGGTCATAGAACTTGTCTGCAAAGATAGAGACAAACTGGTCCCAGTTCTGAAAGAGTTTCCATCATAGATTGGGGGAAGGGAGGGGCAGAGACAAGAAACAACAGTGGGATGGAGTCGGCCCTCAATTTCTGCCTTTGCATTGGTGGCAGCCTGCACCTTGTAAGCCTCAAGGAAGGCAGGGAGGTTGGACAAATCTGTGGGGAGGGGTATTGCAGTGGCGGCAGCCTGTGCCATGCTCGGGGACATCTGCACCACAGTGGGGGCAGCAGAGTTTGAAGCCATCAGGAGTGTTGAGTCGACAAGGGCCAAGATGTGCAGAAGAGTGGCAGTGGTGGTTTGGCTGGTCAAGAGGAGAGTTGACATCAAAGATTCCAGGGATGCAAGCCATTCCTCAGGCAAGAGCATGGGCTCAGCATCAGACATCTTGAGGCAGGAGCATGTTGATGAGTGGGTGGGCAGGATGCAGATGGGAGGGAACCACTCGCAGGGGGCAGTCATGTGCACTGGGCTTGTGGACAGTGTCAGGCCTCAGGAAGAGACTTATTATGCTGTAAGGGCAACTTCCAAGCAGAGCAGGTCATGCTAGCAGAAGGGAATCCAAAGTTTATTAGTTAACTGTACAGTACAATAAAATATAGTTAGAGCACACCTAGCAGAAGGGAATCTGAAGATAATAAGTCTAAGGACCCTTCTGCTACAATTGTGGGTAGCTAGTGATGTGCTATACAGTTGATGATGTAAAAATGATGCACCTGAATGATGGAAGCATCGGAAATGTCCATGGGATGATCAAAGTCCAGGGAAGTCAGGGAACCTGAGTTAGGATTAGGGCTTTGGGTGCCCAAACCCCTAACCCTAGCTTGACCAAACATGGGCACTGTGATCCAGCATGTGTGGGGGCATGCATGCTGGGCACAGTGGGTGCGGATGGTTCAAAATGGTGTTCCCCTGACAGTGGGAGTGTGCCTGGGTAGGAGACTTAGAATGCTGTGCCATTATAGGACCTAGAGTCCCATGCACATTCACTATGTAGTATGGCACTGTATTTTACTTTGAAGAATACATGCATTGAACTTTTCATTGTGCGTAAATGGAGGAAAATTTGCCATTGCTCAACCAAGTCATATCTCATACACTGAACAAAATTGCATCCAAGATGACCATTTTAATGTGGATTTTTTGGCGGAATCATGTCTGACTTTTCATCTTGTTCAGGGAGTGACTTTGCATCAATCTGATCACTTTACCTCAATCCACAAATTTTCTGTCCATTCACAGATAATGTCAGAAATCATTGTCCATTGTGCATCTTTTTGTAAGTAGGTTTTTCCTGATGTTAGCGTACCTAAACCCAAAAAATTCCATTTCCCAGGCTGAGTGGCACACCCAGTCAAAGATTGGATCTTCTCTATGTGAGGCCTAGCAATTATGTCAGTGAGTAGATACTCACCAATGGCACAGATTCCTGTGGACCATAGTAGCATCAATGACATGATACAAAAGAAAGTGATTGACTGGCCAATGCCTAAACAAGATCCTGTTGAGACATATTTCAGTCCCCATGACTTGCAACAATTTGATGTGACAAACCTATATCCCACACGTTGTACTTTGAAGGAAAAATGTAATTGTGATGAGGGCTGAGAAAAAGTAAGGTTATCTTGTTATGCAAGGGTGGTTGCAAGGCTTTCTACTCCCTGCTCTACTGGTCATTCATTGGGTTCCTCTGGTTCCAACCAATTGCCTATCATGAGTGCATGGTTTTATACTGCTGTGGCTTCCTCGTATCTATGACTTCAATTGACACACTGGATACAAGTATCACCTGAGTATTGCCATGCTTGATGTTGAGTCAGACTGCCCGATGTGGGGTACCATCCACTTCTGGGTATTTGCCTGTGGGATGATAGTCCTGAACATGTGTATTTGAACTTGCAGATGATGACAACCATACCTGACTAGGACAAAGTAAATGATAGCTGGACAATCGAAAGGACAGGCCCAACCTGGATGGCAAACAGGTATTGCTCGATGTTGAGTCTGACCCCCTGGGCCCGATGTAGGGTACCATCCACTTCTGGGTATTTGCCTGTGGGATGATAGTCCTGAACATGTGTATTTGAACTTCGAAGGTGTCTGTTCTTTGCAGGGCAAAGAGGAACTGTGCAGCACTCGGAACAGTCTAAAATGTTGACGTGTACCTCCAGGCGCTAATGTGGTGTAGATCATACCTGACGTGTTGGCCTCGAGCTCGGCATCTATGTTCCAACACACTTCCACTGCAAGGCCTTCGCCTATTCTGCAGAGTAGGGTCTGTGGGCGCAATCGCAGCATGTAGCGTTGCCTATGGACATATAGACACGCCTGATACTGGAGGATCAACGCCACCTCGGCCTTGTTTGATGCGTGTTCTCTGTTGCCGTCAGTCGGTTATTATGTTCCCGAGGCGGCGAAGCCCGTATGTCAGAGGAGGCTGTGGTGGACGGAAGACAAAACATCTCGGAGGAACAGGCGGTTCATCACATGGAGGTACGTACCGCTTTGGGAAGGAGCGGACCAGAAACTTAACGCGTCTCCGAACTCTTAGTCATGAGAAAACATTTATGCTTGGAGACGCGCAGATTGAAGGAGATCATGCATGAGAATAGTAGGAACTTGAGCTTGAGGGCTGCAGGAGCCAGTGGGTCCTAATTTATATAACGTATCAGTGAAGTCATTGGTCAGATGCTGCCTGTCATCAAGCACCGAAGTTCGGGCACCGTGTTTCCCTACACCTTCGCCATATAGTTGAAGTTCTGGGCGACTGGGCGACAAGCTTCCAACTGGACACGACCTTTGGCAAAATCAAAGTAAATCGCCTCGTGAAATGCTCCAGATTCGGATATATATACGACTCCGAGAAACGTTGGTGAGGTCCGAGGGAACATTCCAGCACCTTGGGTCCTTGACTAAACGTTTCTCCTGATCATCATTCCCTGAAGCGTCGATTTACACACTTGCGGCATAGGTATAACATTGCAAATGCCACGGAAACTCTCCTATCACATCTGAAGGCCACTGCTTATGACCAGTACACCCTATGTTGTTGCTGCTAATCAAGCGCCTTGATTTAGCCGTTTCACATTTCCACAGACGTTTGACACTTACCTCAGCGCCACCGAACATACGCTTCATCCGGTGAACGCCTTCCCGAGCAAAGGCTATGGTGTCATACAAAACACGTTCCCCTATTGTCTCTTGCCGCTTCTGAAGGCGCCAGCGTGCTCTGCCTACATCGATGCGCCCCCTGACATCGAGCCAGTATTTCATCGATGCGCGAGCATCGGGACGTTGGCGAAAATCGGCAGTTTTCATATAGTTGATTAAACCCGCTAAGAAATCGAGCCCTTCGTACACCTAGTTGGCCAGATGCTAGTTTTGGGTACCTATGATCATCGGGATAGTTTGACGTACTTGGAAGAAATCCTTGTACAACATATTGCCTAATGTGAAGACGTCGATTTTGAATGGATCGTACGGCTCGCGGTTTTTGTACTCTGGAGGGTCGCCGTCACGGCCACCGAAATTCCTGACGAGTCGAGGTTGTCCTGGAGCAAGCCAGACGGAGCAATCGAAATCGATGATGATGTAGCGAACAGGATAATCGATTCTAGCCAGTGGTGAGATTGGGGTCACGCCGTCTTGCGTGCAATGTTGGGCCACGAAATGCCACCCTCCAGGCAGGATGGGACGTGCGTCCATCATAATATTCTGAGTAGTCAGATCACTGTTTGAAGAGGGTTAATTCAGAGAATGTCAGACTTGACAGAATGGAAAGTATACCCATGAGCAACAAGGTGTTTGTGCATGAACTCCATGCCCTGCAAATAATTTTCAACGGAAGCCGGCAACGAATTTGGTGGGCGAAGAGAAAATACCTCAATCAATTGTGTCACGAAATCTACCACTTCGCCGACTGCACCAAATTCTGGGTCGGCGTATGGCCTCAGCGGCGGCATGACGATGAACTCGACCTTTGGAAGAACGGGGTCCCGAAATGTATCCCATATACCAACACAATGATTTTTTGCGTCTTTGCGCAATTCAGCCGATGAAAGGAAATTGGCGATTTTGACCTCGTCCGTAATTTCCTTCGGGTTGATTCGTTTTATACACACAATGACCCCATCCGAGAGTCGCATCGCATCCAACACCATAGGAAGCTACTAAGGCTTTAGATCGCTCGAGAGATGAATGGCAGATCTTGACGTACAACAGTGTCGATAGAATCATCGCAGTACGCAGGGTCGATGTCGAGATTCAGCCAGGACGGACTCCAGCCTGGTTCATATCTAGAGCGCAGTTTATATCCTCTAGATAGAAGGTACGAGTAACGCTCGCTCCAAGCGGCTTCATCTTCATCGAGAACAGTTTCGAATTCGTAGAGTTGTCGAAGTTCAACTGCCAAATCATGGGGTCGTGAACCGGGTCTGTTTGAGGAGGTTAGAGCCGCTAAGAATGTAGATCCAGAGTGGTTCGAAGCAGTAGAGGGTGGCAGTAAATTGGACGCCATATGCTGAACGGAGAGACCTCCCTCATGAGTGCAACGAGGCAGCCTTGCCAATCTCGTTTGATCGTTGAGCGATTATGTAATCATTCAGGAATTTGCCTCCGTGTTGCCTCCGTGTCGAGCGGGTTTTCTCCTTGGCGAAATTCTTGATGTGAACTTACCCCCTGCTGATACCTCGTGCCCTCATAATAATCTTCTTTATAATGTTCAATCGCAAACATGAACCGCATCCTATCCTATGTCGGACGCTATGCCATCGGCAGAGACTACCCTCAGCTACATAGCGGCCGCCCTCAGTTTTCTCACTGTCTTCACGCCATTCGTCCTCTATGTCAAATACTCTTCTCCTGCGGCCTTCATCAGATACTTCGATGAACTTCTCATCGACACCAAACAAATATACACCGGTGCTGTGGCAGAAGGCCTCTTGCCTCCCCAGATGTCTGCTAAGGCTGGTGCAAAACTACGACGGTGAGTATCTCCAATGATTTTTCCTCCTCAGCCGTGACTTACTCAACGTACAGATATCAGGTTGCAGGTGATGTCCTCCGCAGCGCTAAATTCAACACCCTATCTCTTTCGCAAATCCTACGATCCTACATCAAGTTCAATTCGAATATGAACAAGATCAAAATGCTTTCCAAGGGCCTGACGAGTCTGAGGACCAACATACTCACAGCCAGCCAGGAAGAAAGGCAGCGCAGAGCAGCTCAGCATATTCCCCCTGGTGACGAAGACGCGTCAATCCTACATGGATCATTCATGGACTTGATGTTTATATCGGAGTCATCTCATGTGAATGGCGAGGGCGCGCCAGGTATGTGATGTCTCTTATCAGATTCTTCCGTCCAAAACCAATAAATTGTGCTCCTAGTTCACTCTCAAATTCAAATATCGTCCAATAACACAACCGGTATGACTCTCTTCGTCCCTGCGCGGCGCGTGTTGATTTCTCATCTTGTCATAGATGGTCCCACAATTCTGCGTCTCTCATCCGACGCGCCTCCACCCTCCTCTCCTTGCAGCATATGCCTATTGAAGCATTGGATATCGGTTCGTTGCTCTCGGCGGACGAAGCCTTCGTCGTCATCCGTCGGTCAAACGCTGGATAACGACCAAGAGATCGAGTCGCCCAGCAGATCTGCGACACTAGTAGAGGAATTACCTCCAAGTGGGCGCCATTCCCGTTGGTGGAGGCCCGAGCATAAGGCTGGGGCTGGAATGGAAGACATAGAGGCCGCGCGACCCGTGTCCAAATCCTCTGAATACCTGGATTCTGAGGCGTTTCCACTGGAGCCATCACAGATGGAAATGGACATTACCTCGATAGTTGCTGGTTCGACTATACTGTGACGTGAAACCAGCTGGAAACACCCCCTAGTGCGAGTAGCTCGCATTCACTTTGCATTTATCCCACCACTATTTATCTCTGCACGCCGACTGTATTTCTCTGTATTCCTAATCAAATTGCGTTGACAAAATGCTCCTTGCGTGTGCAAACATGCTCAGTTTGAACACAATAACCAACGTTGGAAGAGACCTACTTTCCAATCCCAAAGAATCCAACTTGTACGAAAAAAAGAAGAACAAAGCGATCCTCAAGTCGTCCGGCTGGAAATGGTATATCTTGACCCACTCAGGACTTCCAGGACGGGGTGCACCGTTGCGCAAGATGGATTCTATTACGACCCATGCTGCTAACACCGCCGAGTACGTGCAACCCGGTGAAATTCGCGGCGATAGTCTGAAGCCGTTAAGAACCAAACTTATGAAACCAAGTCAGACGCATGATGGTAGTCAACTATTCCTAGCCAGACCAAGAAAATCGACGTGATATGTCGAAGACTTTTCAGCACATGAATTGTTCTCCGAGTCCACTGCTAAGTTACTTATATCGGCGCCAGCAACTCGGAGTACATATGTTTCGGGACAGAGTTGGCTGCCAGTGTCATAAGCGCTATGTCGACTGCAGGCCCGACGGAGGTTGGATGGAGGCACCTAGTCTCTCAAAGGCAGACATGGAACTTCCTTGTGGTGAGGCACCCGATATCAATCATTCCAGGAATTGAGGGAGGTAAGTAAGTATTGTGAAAGATACCATCGACTTAAATCCAATACGAACTAGTCGAGTCTTAAATGACGGAAGTACATAACCTGACAGAGTCTCCCTCAACCCATGATATATGTACCGTATGGTATTGGTATTGTCAATACAGAGATGGTGTAGATGGGGTCATGTGGGCGTTGTTACAGGATGTGATATGGGGCGCCGGCGGGTGTATTGCCATCAATAGCTCTCGTGTGGCGTCAATCAGGGGTGACGTCATGGCACCATGAGAAAAATCAGGTGAGCGGTTGGCCGCCGGCTCATGGCACGCCTCTTCCTCAAGGCATTATGTGAATTCTGGGCTTGAGTACTGTGGACGCTGGCGCGTGCAGTTGGTGCGATGAGT
>JABCKV010000323.1:0-16170 GCA_018282005.1 Asterophora parasitica | reverse complement strand
CAGCGCCACACATGAGAAACCGTGGACGAGTATCCTAGCACAGTCACAACCACAACTCGACAACAACGGCAGGAAACGCTTCGCAAGCAAAGCTTCAGGCGACTGGACGATAGGCCATTCGATGGACATCCATCTCAACATGTTTTCACAACCGAGACTCATGCTTGGCATCACCACGGCTTGCCAGTGTGATTACTCTTCCTCTTCGTCAAATTCTCTCTGTATCCGCCAAATCTGAGTCAGAAGCGAGGGTGTCGATTGTATCCGTCATCGACTAATCGCCCTTCCCATGAGTAACAGACAGAAGGCATCGCCGATGAGGTCGGAAATTGTTCCGCGACAATCGCACTTCTAGGGACTGCGTGAGTTCAAATCCATACCATTGGACTCGACGTTCGTGGTCGACAATATCATCATTGGTGAACACCATGACGACGCGCATGCAGTAATCAAGGGCCCCACCTCCAAAGTCCTAGTGTATGGCTAGTATGAACCCTCAGCATTCAAGGTGAGAAAACTACTTCGAGACCCAAGGTTGTCCTCGAGATGGCGTCTTCTCTGATTTTTAATCCTCTTGACACAATTCCTGTTGCTCAGCAAGCTTTAGCACAAATATAAAAGGTCTCCACATCGAACATACGTCCAACAGAGTCTTACTGAAATCTCTTTGGTCTAGAACTTGCTTACTCGTACCATGTCTACTTTGCCCCAGCTTTTCCAACAGACAAAGGTCGGCCAGGTATCGCTCGCTCATCGCGTCGTCTTTGCGCCCCTCACCAGGTTCCGCGCGACAAAGTCGACCTATGTACCTATTCTTCCTCTTGTGAAGGATTATTATGGGCAGCGCGCAAGTGTCCCGGGAACTCTGCTCATTGCGGAGGGAACCTATATCGCGGAACGGGCAGGAGGGTTCCACAACGTCCCTGGAATCTGGAATGACGAACAGATCAAAGCATGGAAGGAAGTGCGTAAATTCTTTGTTCCTTTCGCTTGATCGAAGGTTCAGCGTATTAACCTGGCAAATACATTGATTTCAGATTACCGACACGGTGCACGCACAAGGCTCCTCTATCTTCCTCCAACTCTGGGCTCTTGGACGTGGAGCCAGCCCCGAAGTAGTGGGATTCTATGATCCGTCTGTCCCTCTCGTCAGCGCCTCAAACATTCCCGTCACGGCGCAGACTCCTACTCCCCGCCCTCTCACAATTGACGAGATCGGCGAATACATCAAGCTCTACGCGCAAGCTGCCCACAATGCAGTGCATCTGGCTGGCTTCGACGGCGTGGAAGTTCATGGCGCGAACGGGTATCTCCCTGATCAGTTCCTTCAGGACGTTACCAATGACAGGACGGACCAGTACGGCGGTAGTATCGAGAATCGCAGCAAATTCATCCTCGAGATCATTGACGCCATATCTCGCGCCGTCGGTCCTGAGCGGACGGGTTTACGCTTGAGCCCGTGGAGCCGTTTCCTATGTACGTATCGTGACCCGTTCATATCCCTCAGTTCCTTTTTGACCAGTATTTTGTCATGTAGCTATGCGCGTGGAGGACCCAGTGCCGCAGTTCACGCACCTCGTCACTGCGCTTCGTGACGCCCACCCCTCGCTCGCGTACCTCCACGTCATCGAGCCCCGTGTCAGCGGTAACATAGACGTCGAGCATCAGACCCACGAATCCAACGACTTCATCCGCGCCATATGGCAGGGCAAAACGTACATCAATGCAGGCGGGTACACTCTCGACTCCGCTGTCGACGCGGGGAAGCGCGGTGAACTCGTCGCGTTCGGCAGGCTGTATATCTCGAATGTATGTTTGCCTTCCTCCCTTCGATTTTTTGGTCGTTCGGATACTAATTTTTTTGTTACCAGCCTGATCTCCCGTTGCGGCTGAAGAAGAACATCCCGCTCACGTCGTATGACCGGAATACGTTCTACATCCCTGGAGAGCATCCTGATACGCATGTCGGATACACTGACTATCCTTTCGCGGAGACGAATCTCACCTCTGGAACAGGAAACGCTGTACAGGTTGCAGCGTGAGGTGTAGAAGTTAATGTGGTTAGCGGTCAAGAGCGGGCGAGTGGCAAAATCGTCTTGATATGAACAATGTATCAGTGAACAAACTCTGCGCCACAGTATCATGAACCTCTTGAACATTGATGTTCCATAACGTTGAGTGGTCATAACACGAGTCCAAGTACTGCAAATTTCATGCCTCGGGAGTATAACAGCACGAAGCGGCTGTAGCTAGGTCAACGACTGTAGCGACGCTAGGAGGTGCATGCGCCGGACCAAGCTTCCTGAATCCTCCGAATCGCTCAACGCCACAGCGCTACTCGTGGCTTCCACGGGATTTGATGTGGCCAACGATTTCGTTGGAGTCGGTCCAGGTGCCACCGGCACCTTCAGAGCCTGCGCATTGACCTGTGTCTGCTGCTGGGATTTTGCTTTGGATCGGCGAAGGGCCTGCACGATCGAGACGACGGTGAGAGTGACGACAACTGTTATAGCGAGGCCGATGATGAGGCGCATCTGTAGCAAAGAGGGTCATGAACAATTTGAGCGTTTGAACTGGGAAGAAGAGATCGAGACCGGGAGAGAGAGAATCACCTTCATGTCTTTCCACCTGTCCAGAGCAGATTGTATAAACACATGAACAGCCAGTTTCTGCATGCGCGAAAGCCGGACGTACCAAATATCCTACGAAGTCAAACCATGTTAGGTGCCAACGGGGACGAGTAACCACGGAAACGGAGACTTACCTTACGAACTTTCCGTGCTGACCTGCGGAATTCACGAGCCGATACCGCTAGATTCTCTACATGAACGATGTCCGCGTAAGTAAGAATCGATAAGAATGGAAAGATAAGGAGAAGCAAGGAAGAAGAGCAATATGCAAATGAACTGAAAAGAGTGAAAGAACGCATGAAAAAGGCGTGTTCATACCTGTGCGAGATTCCAACGTCCGCAAGCCCTCGCCCCGCTCCGCGATAGAGAGAATATTTTCCCGCATGATTGTGACCGTCGAGTCGAGCTCGGCTTGAACCGCACCCACTCCCTTCGCATGACTCGCATTCCGTGATGGTTTTCCAGTTCCACGTACTGCTGCAGTTCTAGCTCCAGAACTTCCAGTGGGCACGGTATTCGGAGCAGATGTTGAACTGGGAGCAGATGCAGACGAAGAAGCCGGGGCTGGAGCTACGGTCGGCGCGGGCGGGTCGTACGCTGTTCCGTGCAGTGTAAAAGGGGTGTTGGGAGCGCGGAAGTAGTTGGGCATTATTGAAGTCGTGAATCGTTATGGTGTGGGGATTGTACAGGGTAGCGTATAGCGAGCGTGGCAGAGAAATATGAGCGACGTGGACCAGCCAACGTCGTCAGGTATGAGGGGAAGCTCGGAGTTGGGTTGAACCAGTCAACGTTGACCAAGGGGAGAGCCAGTACATCAACCACGAGAGCTCGTTAAACGTTTTTTCGTGTATCAAGGAATGGCGGCTGTGCAGTGTTGGGGTGATGGTTGTCGCCGTCGCCGTCGATATCAGTGATCGAACCAGATATACTCCAATAGATCATAGAGATTCGGCCCTCGGGCCCGCGTAGGCATCTGCAATGTTCACGTTTCAGTTCTATGTAACTTCGAAGTACGTCCGGGAAGCCTGACGAAGTCTCGTCGAAGAGCTCCATAGTCCTAGTCCAGTACTGCGTTTTCGTTCGTGAATTGCGCCCAGCCAAATTGTGGACACAGATACCAAGATATTCCCATATGATCATATACTGCTCGCTGAGTTTACAAGTGAGAACACACATTAGTGCCGGTGGTGGTGGTGGACGAGGAGGAGCCAAGGATTCGGACTTCGGATGTGTAGGTCAACCGCTTGCGCTTCAACCTGCTTCAAACTCCTATCTCCCTCGACAAACAGCGCATGTAGTGCCCATGGGCTGGTATCGAGGAGATCCAGCTTCGATAAGCCTCTCACACGGAGCCAATGGATTGCTTCGCAGCAGAATGGACTTTGTGAGTATGACCCTTATACAATTATACCCTGCTGACTGGGAACACAACATCAGTGAATGGTTTGTTCGTCGTTTTATACACAGGCCTGGATTGACCGACTTTTGCGCAGTTCCCATTTTGCCGGATAACCTCACGGAGCAGATGGAGGCGGAAGTGAGGGCGTTCACAAGGCCGCCGTCCGAGGTACGTATATCCACCCTACCCAGGCTATGAAAAATTTCGTGCTAGTGTTCAGAAGGATCCTTTTGCGCAGGCTCGTGCTGTCGTGTCACTCCTCAAGGACAACAATTCCGAGCCGTCGAATTCCCAATCTTTTGAGCTTGGTGCCGCTATCGATCGCCTAGACCAACGAATAGCCCAGGACAAGCGCGATCTTACACTATGTCAGCTTCGAATTAATTCTCTTCTTTCCAACATAGCGCGATTGCTTGAGGACAAGGACGATGCACAGACACAGCAAAATTACTTCAAAGCCTACCAATCTTCCCTTCAACGTCTCTCACCCGAGGTCCTTACCCACATATTCTCATACAATGTGATAGAAAACATTACCCCATTGAAAATGCCGACGATGGTGGCCATATCACAGGTGTGCCGGGCTTGGAGAAGCGCTTCGTTTGGTGGCTCAACTCCATGGAATTCGCTCTCCATGGTCGCGGATATCGGTGTACCGTTCCCTGTTTGGGATCGTATGCTACAGCAACTTCCGGGAATGATGTTTGTTCATGCAAAGAATCAGCCGTTGCGACTTTCACTCCCATCGAAAAACATGGAAGTGTACGTTGATCGTGGAATCCCGTCGGGTGGCATCCTCATCCTGGACTCCATATTCCCATTTTTCCACAACCTCACTCATCTCCGGATCCAATCACCCGTCAATTTTTCTTTTGCCACCTTCCTTCATCTTCCAAGCGGTATGGTGCCGTCTTTGGAATGCTTGGAACTATGGCAGCACCCCTTCTCAGATGACGAAATTACCAACTTTCAATCTTCGGTTTTCGCTTCATCATCCCGCTCTTCGATCAGCTAGCTTGGACCTCGCGCCGTTAGAGATTTTCAGCCAATCCATTTTTTCTTTCCCGTGGAGCCAAATTACCACATTGGATCTCTTACAGGAGCTCGAAGTCTCGGAGTGGGCCACTGTATTCCTACAATGCACTTCCCTTGAAGCTGGGAACTTCCACATATGGGCCGACAGTTCCAGTGCACGTTTTGAACTGCTCTTTCCCCAGTCCGCAGTTTGGGAGCACCTCACAGCCTTGATGCTTCAATGTTGGTGGAATTCTGATGACATGGGGGTCATCAATGGTGCAATCCTTTTCCCTGCTCTACGTAGCCTTACCTTGTCCTCCGGAGACAACAAGGCCATCCATAACTTTATTTCTTCGTTCGCTGGAGTTCCACTGCGCCACCTATTCTTAGCACGTGTGAGGATTGATTTCGATGTCCTCAATAAGTTCCTTGGCTCTGTCACTCGACCTGCCCTTCGGTCATCCCCAAGTCTTTGAAACACTCAAAGGAGGCATCGCTGACAGCCCTACTCCTGCACCAGCTCTCCCAAATCTCATATCATTTACTGCGTGCATATCAGCGCACAAACATGATCAGGATGGCGTCGAACCTCTCGCTAGCCTTTTGCGACACTGGTATCTCCGTCATCCGCCTCTCAAGCCGCTGAAGAATGTGCACCTTTTTGTTCAAGTGCAAGGCTGGTCACGGTTCCAAATGAAACTCGGTAATCGAGACTTGCCTACCTTTCTCCAGGATTATAGGTTGACCTTGACGGCTGCCGTTTTAGCGAGCTCGCAAACCCAGATGGATTTGACTTGATAGTGGAAAGAGCCGTATATAAAGCAGCCGAGCCCTATAGTAGAATTGAACCTGAAGAAGATGAGAGTGTCTTATTAACCACGTTTCACCTCTGCATGCAGCATCACCCTCGTTGTTGGTTCCGTGGCCGGCGGATCGTGTCGAGCCTGATGCCACCAGTAACACTCACATTGGAATGCATTGACATTACATTCACACCAGCACCGCGTCCCAGAGTGGCGGCGGGCTCCGTTTGTTGCGCATGGAGCGTACGGGCCCAGGAAATCAGGCATAGATAACCAAGATCAAACCCACCATGATTTCTGCTCAACCTGAATACCTTGAAGATAATAGTACAGAATTCATGCTATCCGATACATGCTCCTCATAAATCCGAGCTATCTTCTTCTTCCTGCGCGTCGCACTGGTCCAACTTCTCAATTCTACTGCTCCCTATTTGTCCTTGGCCTCCGCCTGCTCGTCCTCCTCATCTTCATCTTCTTGTATTCCCGCGAGCGCAGCATCAATGAAACGCCCATAAAGCATCTCGCCAACGCCTGCGCCTGCGGCTTGGGAGAGGATGAAGCCGACCTGGAACGACCTGTGTGGGGGTAGTGAGCGCGGGTCCATGTGCGGATAATATGAATCGCCTCGCAAAACCAAGGACGATAGGTGATGTATGAACATTTAAACAGTGAAAGACTCACATCAGCGTCAACATGAAGAGCACGGCAAATGCCTGTTGGGCGATGTGGATGACGAAGCGAGCGTACGCGTGCTCAAGCACGAAGGGTGCGGTGGTGCCTGGGCGCATGAAAATGGTTGGGATGAGGGGCGCGAAGGTGTCCGCACAAGCAGGATCCTGCTTCTGTTTCAAGCTTTGGGCACTGCAATCACGAAAACAAAAGTACGATCAGCAGAGTTCGTGAAATGTGAGAAGGCGACCCACCTCAACACCCTCTCCTTCCACACCGCCTCTCTGCGGACACCCGCCTCGACCCCCGCGCGTACTGCGCTGACCCAGCGCTCCGCAATCCCCAGTAGAAATAGACCTACGCACGCCCCGAATATGGGCCCCGGGCGCGTGGGGATCCAGCCATAGACCCAGAGGGTGTCTGCCGCTGGGGAGAAGTGTAGGAAAGCGGTGAGGTGAACATGCCCCCCTGAAGAGCCTGAATGGCCGCCGTGATCGTGCGCTGAAGCAAGGAGCGCTGTGGAGAGTAGTCCTAGTAGTAGGACGGGGAGGAAGGAAGGCGGCATGGTATCAATCCAGGGATATGGAGATCCTTCAATCCGAGAGTCCTGGTCCGCGTAGTTTGTGAAGCGTGTGAAGTCCCAGACAGAGAAAACAGCAAAACAAGTCGTTAGAAGTTCAATGTTCTGACTTACTGAGTGGAGGTGGTCGTCAGCGTCGGCCCGCCGGCAATCTACAAGAAAAATAATTTGTTTTCTTTTATTTTACTTTTTGTGTCAGGGAATTATAAATGTGTTCAAGAAATTATTCCGTCAATCCTTGCCTGCTTCTACCTTCACCTCGACTGCAATAAACATCCCCAGCTAAATGCTGCAGCAACTGCACTGCTGAAGCGCTGAAGCTCTTGCCATTATTCAAGGTGGCCACTGGCCAGCGTATCTAATCTAATCTGTTGTTGGCCCTGCTGATCATGATCCACACGCGAGCGCTCACTTGTTTTGCCTCCATCACTACCCATCACCGCCCTGCCTGTGCTGGAAACCTGCCAATGCTACAGACATATCTCGTTTCACGCTAGAACTGGACCAAGTTATGCATGTCCAGGGGTCCCATGCTTGATAATGTTTCGAAATTCGTGGAATTCCCTGCCAACAGTGGGCAAGAAGATGAGTCTGATTCCTCCGGCGGGTGCTATCCTCTCCTCGAAACCTATGTACGTATTCCACCGCAATAGCCTGGCAATGGGTGTACATAACACTATAAAACTGATCATGTCCTCTCTCACAAGTAGGAATTCGGCTCGAATATTGAACTTGAAGTCAGTGTCATCACCCCACAGCCGGTGCCTGCGGAATGCTGTCAGTCGTCTCCATGGCTCCCGTCATCCCTGAATTCGATGCTGAATATTGTTGGGAAGAATAATCAAAAATAGCCCTTGAGCTTGAAGATCATTCACACATCCCCTCATTCCCCGAGCTCAGCGCCAACCGCCTCCTTGCGTGGTGTTCGGTGCTCAGTCTCAGGACATCTCAAGCTTCATTGTCCCTCAGTTTTTACCGGCCCTCTTCATCCCGCCATGTCCCTGCGCACAAAACGCAACTTCAAGTCCCTCCAGCTGCCCGTGCCCGATATCCTTGAGGCCAAACCAGCACCAACACCAGTACTCCAACCCCTACTCCAACCACAACCACTACCAGCGCGGCGCGTCCCAGCCGGGCCACAACCACACCCCAAGAAACGGCGTCCGCCGCCGCTGGGGGATGGGCCCACTTTGCCTGGCCTTCCTCCCCTTGCCGGTGCCAGGATCAGTGGTAATGGTATTGGTGGTCATCCTGTCGGATCCAGTGGTGTCGGCGTCGGTGGTCCTCTCAATGTCAACATCGGGCTCGGGCTCGGACTCACCCCGGGGCCGGACTCGGCAATCGGCTCGGGCGCGCTGCACGCGACGCTGGCCAAGATGGAGCTGGAGCCGCGCACGACACAGGCAGAGGTGGAGATTGCCGACTTGAAGGACGCGGATCTGCGGGTGCTGGAGGAGCTCGGCCAGGGGAATGGAGGGAGTGTTGTGAAGGTCGAGCATTCGCCTACTGGGACTGTCATGGCGAAGAAGGTGTGTGTGGTCATGCATACGTTCACTCGTATATGTGCCATTGTGTGTGCTGAATTGCGTACGCAGATCGTCCTCATCGACGCCAAGCCCTCCATCCGCAAACAAATACTCCGCGAGCTGCAAATCATGCACTCCTGCAGATCACCGTACATCGTCTCTTCGTATGGCGCCTTCCTCTCCGAGCCCAATATCTGCATCTGCATGGAGTTCATGGACAAGGGCTCGTTTGACGGGATATATAAACGCATCGGCAGGGTTTCGCTGAGCGTCGTGCGGCAGGTCGCGTACTGCGTGCTCCAGGGATTGAGGTATTTGTATGATGTGCATCGGATTATACATCGGGGTGCGTGGTACATTTACTGTAGTTGGAGTGAATGGAGGGAACTGACAACGCACAGACATCAAGCCCTCGAATATACTGTGCAACTCCCTTGGAGAGATCAAGCTGTGCGACTTTGGAGTCTCGGGCGAGCTGATCAACTCGATCGCGCATACTTTCGTTGGGACGTCTGTGTATATGAGTGTACGCGTCTTGTCCTTTCCTTTCCAATCGTTCCATTTCTTCCCTTTGTCTACATCGACTAACTCACGCATTTAAAATAGCCCGAACGCATACAAGGCGCGGAATACTCCGTCAAATCAGATGTGTGGTCCCTCGGCATCTCACTTATCGAGATCGCGCTGGGACGTTTCCCGTTTTCCTCAGACGATACCGGCGACGACGATGACGACGAGAACGACTCAGACCTCGATAACTCCTCCGACAATGACTCGGATCTCGACGACCTTGAACGCAGGAAACGGGTGGGCGCGGAGGATCTGGCAAGGACGGCGACACCCCGCGATTCACTTCTTTCACTCACCAATAACAAGACCAAACGTCGCAAACAGCGGCAGAGGGGGAGTGTAGGAGGGGCGATGAGCATCATCGAACTCATGCACCAGATCGTCAAGGAGCCTGCGCCAAGGCTTGTTCTCCCTGGGGAGGAAGAGGCGGAGGAGTTTGTCGATGCGTGCTTGGTGAAGGATCCGGAGGCGCGGAAGACGCCTGGGCAGCTCCTGGTGAGTCCTATTTTCTTCTGGGGGTGTAAGGTGTGGTGGGAGGTGTGTGTTGACTGACACTTTGGTCTCCAGGCGTATCCGTGGATGCAGCAGGCGCAGGCGTCAACGTTTGATTTGAGGGCTTGGACTGCGTCATTTTGAGAAGAGATGAGGGTGAGAGTACCTGCTATTGTTAATTTATTCGTATGGTGTTGCTGTAATGTATCATAGTCTGTGTATCAGTTAACCATGTCAACTTTTCTATTCTCTAAAAGTGCCAATATTGTACAGCCGTCATGTCCGGCGATATCTTTGGTTGTCGTGTCGATAGCTATAGCCCTATTTCTTTGTCAATTACATTAGATATATAGCTTACTAGCTGAATAGCAATTCAAGGACGTCTAACGTCAGGACGACACGATCCCACTTTGGCATTTGATTCTAAGACATTTTCAGAACCTGTAAATACCGCTAGCAATTCCTATACTCGCTCGTATCCCCCTTTCCCTCCTCTTCCTTCAGCTGCATCTCTGCTCTGGCAGCATGTTGATAACTTTTTCCAGTTGCGGACCGGCTCTTTCCCCCGGTTTCCCCTTTAGCTCCAGCCAATGAAAGAAAGGGCTCAAGGATCACTCTCACGCCATCATCATCAATGATCACAGCACAAAAGCCTCAGGGCGGGTGCGGGTCGCGAGTCCCACTTTCTTCCTTCCTTTCTCAAGCTTCTGCCCATGGGCGTTTGCTTGCTTGTTTCCTTCCTTCCTCTGCCCTTGTTCGCTCCATTCCTGGGCTGCGTGGCTGGTGTCCCTCCTTTCCTTTGCATTTCTCTCTCGAGCTGGCTGCTGGAATGCACTGGGAGTTTGTTTGGTGGACATGGGTGTAGGGTACGAGAGAGGCGCGAGGGATATGTGTACTTGCGACTCAACGCAGGACATTGTACGTTTAAATTTTCTCTGGGTTGAAGCCGACTGGCACATGTGCCCCGGATCCTCTGCTTTCCCATCGTTCGCTGTCCTAGTCTTTCTCGGCATACTTTGCCTCTTCACAGCATCCTCGTGCCCGCCACCTCCCCACGCCTTATCCACGGCGACCCCCTCCACACCGTCACCATGACCATGGCCGGTGCCTGGCGGGCCCCTCTGACCAACTGACATTGACCAACAATCTCGAAACCATCACCACCCTCATCCAGTTCATCGAGCTCCCCGGGCTCCCCATCCCCCGAGCAGAGAAAAACTTTTTGTTCACCACGTGCTTTTTTGACTCGGGGAATGACTCGGGAACTGTGGCTGTTCTGCTATGTCTTTGCACTTTGTCGAATTTATCTTGGTTGTGTGTGTACGGAGGGCTCGTTCGCTCTCGAAGTCTCCGAGGACGCATTGGATTTTTTTCGACTCCACACCACCGTCCCACAAGTGTGGTAACGTCCCGCTGCACCTCTATGTCATAACTTTTTTTGTTATCTCCCGAAATATGATGTTTTTTATCCCCTTTGATCTATTCCCACGCCGATTCCGGATCCCGCCCAGTCTGTTCTTCCTTTGTTTTCCCTCTCATCATCGATCTCCCGTGTGTGCTATCGCTAACCCGTAGTACTGACCCCGACGACTAGCGGGACGACGACCACGAAGACAAGATGGCAGACACTGGCGCGGCCCCTGTTATTCCCGACGAGCTACAGCCGTACAAGTGCGTTCGTTTCTTCTAGTCCCGCATCGCCCGCATCTACCCTGGTCCCGTTCTTCCTTCCCTTCCTTCCTTTCTACTCCTCCCTCACATTTCCTGATCTCCCATTGCCGCTCCCGCAACCACACTCGCTTGCTCTTCCACGACTGGAGTACTGACTTCGGGCTCCCTTAGTTCATACGCCATCGACCCGAAGTACCAGCTCAAATTCACATACGCATGGCTCGCCGTAGTCGGACTGGTCGTAATCTGTGCCCTCCCCGGGCGCGTGCGCACCCTCGTTCGTAGCACCAAGTCCAAGGGACAGCGGAGTAGTCAGAGTCGGATTTGGGGATGGGCAGGGACACGGGGCGTCACCGAGGACTGGCGGGGGCGATACAAGCGTCTTTACGCTTTAGCCTCGGAGGACGATGCAAGTAACAGAGAGGCGGGTGTTGCTGCACAGAAGGTATGCTGCCAACGCACGCGCAGCCTTACCATCCCTGAACGCCAGCACGAGAGGAGGAGCAAGGCGCAGGTGATGCTAGCGCGCATCCTCAACGTGCTTGGCTCGACGCTGTTTTGGACGCCGCCTTGGGTTGGGCTCAATATCGGGCAGTGTGAGTCGACTGTACTTCCTTCTTCCTTTCACAGCTCGATGACACTCCTGCACAGTAACCCTGCTCGCCCTCTACGCAGGCACCGTTATCGGCTGCCTCCTCACCGACGCGCAGCTCGTCAGCAACGCCAACCGCGCAGGCTTCCTCGCACTCGCACACCTCCCCCCGCTCTTCCTCCTCTCCTCACGCAGCGCCCTCCTCCTCCCTCTCCTCTCATTCATCTTCCCACCTACGACCTTTACCCCCACGCGCATGAATTATTTGCACCGCTGGCTCGCCAGGGGGACGTTCGTCCTGGTGGTGTTGCATGGCGGACTGTGGATTAAGAATCATCTGAAGTGGCATGTACCGATTATGGGGCAGCAGAAGGAGATGCATGGGATAGCGGCGATGGGGATTGTGGGGGTGCTGGTGGCGGCGAGCGTAAGGGGGGTTAGGAGGAACGCCTGGAGGGTATTTATGGGGGTCCAGTGAGTGCAGTTTTTTTTCCAACCACGAAACCATTTGTTGACCTTCTACTCGCAGCCTCCTAGGAGTCCCGGCATTCTTCATAACCCTCTGCTACCACACGCCCTACGCCGGCCCCTGGATCGCAGCCCCACTCGCGCTCTACGCACTCGACCTCACACTCCGCGCCGCGCGTGTGCGTATCAAGGATGCGTATCTTGTGAGGGTGGGGGCGGGGATGACCATCGTGAGTAGAAGCTTTCTTTTACTGTTGGTTCCCTTCGTACAACACATACTGATTACTTACCACGCAGATCAACATCCCAGAATGCGACGCCGGCTTCCGCGCAGGCCAACACTTTCGAGTGCGCGTCTTCTTCGCTGGGCGCGTGTTCGAGGCACACCCGCTTACGATTATGGGCGGGTCCTCTATGTTCAGCAACCTCGATAACCCCAGTAAACTCAACAATCTCTCCGCCTCATCCTCCGCCTCATCCTCCGCCTCATCCTCCTCCTCCTCATCGCCGTTATCGAAGGACGCCTCGAATGAGAACGATAGTGAAGGGACGACCACGACGATCACCGCCAACACGTGTTTTCGCATTCGCGACGTCGAGGCGTACTACTGTGGGGACGAGGAGTACAAGAGTGCGAAGGACCAGAGTGGGATGGACGAAGCACCCGGTATCATCCTCGGCGCACGCGTCGTCGGCGGGTGGACACGCGCGCTCAATACGTACGCCGCGCAGCGGGAGGCGGAGACACTGTTTCTCGAGGATTCGGACTCGACATCGTCTATAACGGACCCGGACCCCGAAAGCTCCTCTATGATGCCGATCCCTGTGCAGGTGATGCTCGACGGGCCGTACGCCGGGTGTACGCTTGAGCTGCCGGAGTATGAGAGGGTGTTGCTCGTAGCGGGGGGTAGTGGCGCGACGTTTGCGCTCGGGGTGTTGGATGAGCTCGTGGCGCGGTGTATTGCGGTTGACGCTGCCAGGGGAGAGGAACAGGGAACGGAGACGAGGACGAAGGTGGTGCATTTCGTGTGGTGTACGCGATCGTTTGGTGCGTGTAGCCTCCTCCCTTCATCTGTTCCATCCATGGATTCTTGCTAACCTTATTCCCCGCCCCTGGCAGGCTCAATAAAATGGTTCGCACCTCTCCTACGTGCTATCGCACTCGCCGCCGCCCGTGCCCCCTCCCTCAGGCTACAGATGACAGTCTACGTGACATGCATGTGCTCCCCCGAAGACACGGGTGTCCCCGGGCTCGAGGTGCGCGTTGGGGGTAGGCCCGAGATGGGAAGGCTCGTCCGCGGGCTGTCGGATGTTAGGGGTGTGGGTGCGGGTGGGGAGAACTACGAGTTGGGTGGGATGAAGGATGGCAGTGTGAAGCCAGTGGACGGCGAGGAGAGCCTGTGTGGATGCGGGTGTGTTGAGGAAGCGCTGGAGAAGCAGAGGGAGGAGGATGAGGAGGCTGCTAGAGCTAGGGAAACGGCGAATGTGAACACGGGGGAGTCCTGTTGCCAGCCCGAACCCTGTTGCCAGCCCGAACCCGAAGAAGCAGAAGCACAGCCCGAGGCAGAGCAGGACCTGGAGAAGGGCTTCAACGTTGATGAGCGGTTTGGCGCGAGAGACGGAGGGAGACTGGCGGTGTGTGCGAGTGGACCGCAGAGCCTCATCCGCGAGGCGGCGAATGCGGTGGCGAGGCTCAAGGCGCGAGGGAGGGAGGTGGATTTGCATACGGAGGTGTTTGCTGTTTGAGTGTCAGTGCTTCAGTGCTGGGGCTCGGATACATGCGTGGTGGGAGATGGGAGATCTAGCATTTTGTATTTTGTATACCGCTTAACGTTATTCACGATCTTCTCCTTCATGGAATGGTAGCATCTGTCTGGAGCGGAAGGAAGTCGTGGCAACGTTACCCACGAATTTTGAGAACGCAAGAATGAACTTGACTGACATTCACGAAAAAAGGCAAGGTGATGTATGTAACTTGGCTGGAACTATATGTAGGCGAGAAGTACAATTCGACCGGCAATACTCACCGCAGACGACAATTGAGCAGTTAGTATCCCCGAGGAGCAGGAAGTCCTGAATGAAATGATGGATCCAGGATTAGGATGATGTTGTGCCACGTGCAGAGGAAGAGGAAGCCAAATTCTTGGCAGCTTGCTCCCCCATACGGTCAACGCGCCACATTCCTGGGAGTTCAAGCAGGAGCTTACTTCCCTGGAACGAGGCCCGAGACCTACTATATTCTCAATGAGGTGGCTCTCCAACGACGGACAACTTCGCACTGGCTGCGTAATAACTATTGCGCCACGGACGTCACTATGGCACCTCAAGGATGAAATCACAGAAAGTCGTATAAGAATGGATACAAATTGGATATAACTCGTGAAACGGAGGCAGTACTCGACTTCAACATTGCTATCGTCATTGAAATCACCCTCTCCAGACAGCCTGTGATGAGAAAGTGTGAGGATAATGTCCAAGCAAAAATCACATACAACACGACTTACAGGTCCGGGCTGAGTGTATGTGGCGGGTGTAGCTGCAGAGGACCGGTTAGATACGTGTTTGTGCTGAATAAAGTAAAAGGAAATGTACGCCAGTAAATGTCAATAACAAGTCCAGGTTCCTGTGGAGGTACACAGGTTATTTCTTGCTCGATGGCTCTATTCATGCACACGGAAGACTCACAGTGCCCGTGTAGACGCCAGGGATGGCGACAAGAGGACCAGGGACACCATTGCCACCCCCAGTCACGTTGATTTGACCGCAGCTGATGTAGAATTGAGCTTGAACGAACGCCACAATTAATTCCTTGGAAACGGCATTCATGATCGGAGCGCGTACCTCCTCCGACAAACGCGGCGTCGTGAAGAGCGATGGCCTCAATTCTGACGAGGTATCTGTTTTGAAAGAATCAGTAATGCACAATCAGAACTTGCTAGAATGAAGTAAACTGACTGTCCCGAAGGCAGGGACTTGGGGAGTGTGAAGGTCACCCCTGGAAGGTCTAAGGCCGTGGTCAATATTAAAAATATAGAGCGCGTAGTTGGTCCCTTACTCAGCGCGGGCCATGAAATGGTCTTTCCGCCATCTGTCACCGCGGAGATCTGGTGCACCTAGTATTTTTCGTGTCAATACTGGCATGTCTCGAAATAGTAGGCAATGATGTACATACTTTGAACCAGACGTTGCCGGCACCGTCCCAGTTGGTCACGTCTCCGGGAGCTTTCGCCAGGTAGACATTGACCACCTGGGGAAAGTATGTCAGATGAATCGGGTTATCTCGTGCATTGTCACGTACCCCGGCATGGTAGATGGGGCCGTTGGCTTGAATGCCGAGCTGCGCGCCTGCAGCAACGTTGATAGTCGTAGCGGGGGCCCTAGTTTCGGAATTGAAGCAGCGGAAATCGATGCTCTTCACGTTCGTGATCTGGGATTGAGAGTCAGAATAAGGATACAAAATTTGAATCAGGAGTGACGTTCAGTGGCGTCGACGTACCGGCTCTCGAGAGTAGTAATTGTTTGTCTTGCGGACGTTTACCCACTCGGGAGTAGTCACGCCGTTTACGACGAGAGAAGGAAACGTGTCTTCAAACAAAGTCAGTGAGCATGGCGAAAACATGGGTCATATTCCTGGCGCTCACAGTGGGCTGAGGCAAATGTGCCCAACGAAAGAACCAAGGAAGCAAGTGTGAGGAATTTCATCTTCGTCCGTGAGGTAAAGGTCGATGTGAGGCTTGTGGATTTCGCTCAAAA
>JABCKV010000322.1:0-16174 GCA_018282005.1 Asterophora parasitica | reverse complement strand
TTATCATCCATCATGCATACATGCATTGTGGGCAATGGTGATAACCTTTGGTGGTAGGGGGAAGATCAGGCTGAAGAGTAGTGTGATGTTGGGTGAGAGGAAGGACGTTGATATGACTGGGGTGAGCCATAAGAATGTGGGGGGTGAGGGATGTAAAAGGGGGAGAAAGGGTTGTTCAACATGGTGACAGGAAATGGGGGTGTAGGGTGGTTTGTAGCAATAGTACCTTGCAGTGGGTGCACAATCCTGCTATGCTGCTTAGGCAAAAGAACCAATACACTAGGGCAAGTGAGCTTGCTTTGATCAGCCAATCAAAGGCCATTGGACCCAAAGTGCAGAAGGTAGGGAAGGGATGTATGTAATTGTTGCTCTACAGCACATTCACCAGTAAAACCCATTTGCACAGTTGTGTACCTCTTCCCAGTGCCAGGTTATGATGACAAAGGGGTACACCCTAACGTTCACTACAAGGGACTCCTTGAGCTTGGAGTTTTGTGCATACTGACTACTACCTTGCTACTACTGAGTACTTATGAACTGACTACAGTTAGCATCCTTGGGGCAGTGGAGAGTAAAGGAAAGGATACTTGACATTGTTGCACGTGTGGTGGTGACCCAACACAGGCGAGAGCAAGAAGAGAAGATAAGAATGGTGGTTGAGAGGTGTGGGATGGGTATGGTGACGCAACAAGGAGAGCCATTGAGAGCCCATATATCTAAGGGCTTACCTTTGTAGAACAAGACTGTGTGCTCCCAACTGCTTGTCCCCAAGACCAAAAGAATGCCACCGGCAGTTCAAGGGCTGGAAATTCACTTGTGCATGTTTTTTTCCTGCACCAGTTCCTTTCCAGCTCTTCCTCCTTCCCATCTATGCTTTCCCCCCTGAGTGTGGTGCGGTGTTGGCTGTCTGCATGCCGTCGTCGCGCGAGTTGTCCAGTTTTCGAGAGCATCGTGGCAGCGGGCTCCTGCGCGATCGGTTCCCAGCGCCGGCGTGAGCCGAGCCTGCCGACCCTTTGTTGGGATCTGACGGCGCAGGGCATCGTTTCGTGACCTGATGACCTGGATGTGACGGGACCGTTCTCTTCGCCGGTCGTAGCTTTACTTCGCACATAGCGCAGCGGAGTTCGAAGCGGTTAGTCACGAGCCTAGGCTCGCGAGTCTACTCCTTAGACCTCCTTCTCAGTACTTTGGCTCTGAGATCTGATTTCTGACGGGAGCGGCCCAACTATGCCAGAACAATGTGAGGACAATTGAATGCTCGGAAGTCAAACATTAAATGATGGACCGAAGCTCAATACGCTGCTGCCACCCATATCCCACTTATCAAGTCCCCAAGTCTTCGAGTTCCACAACCAGTTCGTATAGTCACCTTAGCAGCATAGATCTGACCAAAATCTCACCATTGATACGTGTCAATAGGTGGTCCTTCCTCCTGACATTCACCCGCTTCCGGACTCTGTTACCGCCTATGTAGGTGCAACAAACTTGTCCATTCATACTTGTCCGTTCATGTTTCCCTGACAAATTCTACTACCCTTATTAGTTTGTCTATCCGTTCACACTGGAACCACATGTCATCATCTTAGAATCTTCACGCCGAAGCACCATTGCTGCCCATGCCGCCCGCAGAGAAGCCTATCTGCAATCTCGTGACGACGAAAAAGAGCGTCGCAAACGCGATGCTCTGCGGAGAATTGCACCTGGGTTTGAGCCACAAGGATCCGTTCTTGTCCCCACCAGGACAGGTCAGCCCACTCAGGAATTTAAGCCTGGCCACAGGCAAACCAAGTCAGTGATGGAGGACCTGGTGGACCAGTTGGCTGCATTGGATTCGCGCCAGCCATAGCCCTACTTCGACGCATCTTGTATGGTGTCGCTTCCTCTATGCACTTCAGCTCCAAGGTTAATACCACTGCTTCAACATGCATTTGTACTCATGGCCACAATACATGACGATTCTTTCGGCGCCTGACCCAAAAGTTGTCCTAGCTCTGATCGGGGCCCTGCAAGGCCGAAACTTATGCTTGAATGTATGTACACTGGGTGCTTGTCCATCTTCCTGAGAGACTAGTTGTAGCGCAGGAACTGAACAGTTTTGGAGCGTATATATGAGCTAATGCAAATCAACTTTTGCGCGGGGACGAACAATTCTTCTCGGGCTAGAAGTGAACACATTTTTAGCTTTTGGTAGCATGTAACATTTCGAACTGGCGGTCGCATATCTACTAATTACCAGGAGCTGGAGTCTGGGCAGTCATGAAATATCGATAAGATAAGATAAGACCATGACGAGATCCTGAAACCAAACATGAGCAGATGAAAGCGATTGGCGTCTCTTTAGCTCACTCATCTTGTTGTAATGGGATTTTCCTCATTTCACGCCCTTCTCTCATCAGCGACGTCAATTTCCCAAGGAGCAGAAGCAGCAAGTCTTCTAGCATCATGACCATAAGGCGCCATGTCTCACGGACGATTATTTCAGAAAGTGTACAAAGCTCATTTGACTCCAAGTGACCCTCCGATCCTCCTAAAGTACCGATTTCACAAAGGGTATCGCCATCCATCACTGGATGCTTCCTTGACACGCTCACGTGTCGCGGGCGAAGCACGGACACTGCTCAAATGTCTCCGGTATGTATGTCGAACTTGCGCCACCCATGGCGTATATGCCTTGATCTTATCATACGCAGATCGGGTGTCAATGTTCCAGGGATTCGGATGGTAGACGCCGCCTCCGGGACGTTAGGGATCGAATGGGTAGAAGGGAAGAGTGTTCGGCTTTTGCTTCCTGGAGGTGCGGGCGACGAGGGAAAATCTGAGGAGGAGGAGGGCGATGAGGAAGGTAGGGAGGAAGCTGAACTGCTCAAGGAATATGAAGTGGATAATGGTAGGTCCTCTCTTCCTTTTCTGCATCTTCGGCGCATGTAACTTTTACTAGAAACCTTGATGGCCCTCGTTGGGATCGAACTTGCGAAAATGCACGCAGCGGATATCATACATGGTGATTTGACGACATCGAATATGATGCTCAGACACCCAGCTTCCTACGCTGCAAATCCGAAGGTTTCAACGCAGCTGGTGAGCAAGTTGACCTTGTTTTTAACCCAACTTTTTACGACTCTTCAAGGTACTCATCGACTTTGGTCTGTCATACCACTCGAGTCTGGTGGAAGACAAGGCCGTGGACTTATACGTCCTTGAGCGCGCATTCTCGTCGACGCATCCAGATTCCCAGCCGCTTTTCGCGTCGGTGTTAGCCGCCTACGCGAAACAACTGGGCAAGGAATGGCTGGCTATAGGCCGACGACTCGATGATGGTACTTTCTCTGTCAGTATCCTGGCATCGTCGTTAATATTTCTTTGACCCTATAGTTCGATTGCGGGGTCGTAAACGCAGCATGGTAGGCTGAAGTTTGCGCATTGATGCCTGCACATGTGTGCCGTCTGTAAATTCGGTATAGAACATAAGAAAATTACCGACTCGTATCATTCAAGTCCTGCTTGAGTATACCATAGGGACTGCACTAATATGTTCATCCAAAGCTTACATAACTGTAATATCATAACATAAGTAACGTGATGACAACCCGTGGGATTCAGACACCACTGTGATTTCTGTTGCAATTCCGTTCAGCACTCTGTCCAACTAGCAACGGCCCTTTTTTTCCGCTGCCTTACGTCGCGACGCGCGTAGCCCAACTTTTCTCTATTCAACGTATGGAATTTCCAGAAACATTTCTTCAGCGACCTACGACTCCGAGATCATCGACCTCGTCTGCCATCAGCTTGACTGGCTCGCCGGCTGGAATTGTACCATCAGGACCCCCCTCTCCTTCGTTGGAGCCTTCAGATAGCCACAGCTCTTTTTCACGAAGACGAACAAGCTGGGGGCAACGTGTAGTGGATGCAAGGCAGGACCCACTTCGACTCGATCTGCTTGTAGAACCAACTTCCGCAGCATTGTCATCATCTGCGCCCACTGCTTCAGGCTCAAGACGTGCTCTGCCGGACCCAGAAGACCTCTTCTCGTCGCCAACCGATGATAGAAGCTTCCCGTTCTCCGCGCGCTACGGAACCCAGCAGCAGACCATGGACCCATATTCGAATCCGCAGGCGGGGCCGTCCAGCGCGTCGCTGATTGAGCCGGAGGACGACAGGCACAGGGAGGACGAGGACGACGAAGCGTATTTGACTTCAAATATGTCGGGGAACGGCACCGAAGAGGGATACCACAAAACGGACCCTGAACGCACCACAGCCACGACACCTCATGGCCGACGGTCAACGGTGCGATACAGTGTCACGGCATCGCCTCTCAAAAAGACCGGCTCCACCATCTTATCCATGTCGCACAGCTTCCGCCGCGCGTCCGTCCGCGTGGTCAACCTGGCATCTGCTGGACTGGAAAGCCAGCTGCGGATCGGCGACGGTAACGAGCCTGGACGGGGTAAACGGTTGAGTCTAGAGGAGTATGAGGAGGAGCCGCTTCCGGACTTGACGAAGGCCTTGCCTATCCGTGGCCGGACGCTGGGATGTTTGGAGGCGCAGAGCAGAGTTCGACTCGCCCTTTTTAATTTCCTTGTGTACCCGTACGTGGTCCCAACCTATTCGTTATGCCATACTTAAAATGCACCCTAGATGGACTGAACCCGTTATCCTTCTGCTAATTATCTTCAATGCTGTTGTTTTGACCATACAATCTGCCCTTCCTTTGACCCTCTCCACCTCCGACGGCACGGAAGTCCCCCCTCGTGTCAAAGGTTATTTTCATAGCTGGGAAGACTACGCTCTGTTTGTATTATTTATCGTCTTTAGGTGAGTATTCATGTCCTTTCTCTGTAGAACGCAGTAAACGCCTTCCTTAGCTTGGAAGCTTTCGCTCGCATTTGTGTCTCCGGTTTTTTGTTCGATCCAGAAGTCTCTATAGGCACCATTTTTCGGTCCCCTTTTAGAGGATCGTCCCGCCTTTTCCCTTCCACGCCCTCTGGCAACGCCAGTCATGCACTCTCTCATACTGGATCCATCCGTCGGGGCGGCACAATAACACAGAAGTTAAATAATATGAAAGGCACCCTTCTGCGTCCATTTGCACTCAAATACCAAGCACCCAACTCTCCGTACCCCCATGCTCCCCCGCCTTCCGAAGTCACCCTGACTACCGGCGACCCCTCCTCCGACGGGCTCCAACCAACACATCCAATCGCCGGAAAGTCATTGAACGCAGCGCAAGGCATTCATTGGGCCATTCGCGAGCCTCAAACCGCCACCTTCATGTCTAGAGCTCTGCGTTCCGACAATTCTGATGTCATCTCGCTTCCGTTTCGGCTGAGCATCACCCATGCGCACGAAAAGGCGCACAGGAACATCCCATACCTTAGGCAAAGTTGGGGTCGTATCGACTTCATCGCCGTCATGAGCTTCTGGATCACGTTCATTTTGGCAATCTCTGGTCTGGAGCGTGGTGAATATCATATCGGCATCTTTAGAGCTCTGAGCGTGATCAGGACGGCGCGTTTATTGACGATCACATCGGGCACTACAGTGCGTCCATTTCCTGTTCGCCAGTGACTGCCCAGCTCACCACCAGCTCGATACAGACCATCATGCATTCCTTGAAAACCGCCCGCCCACTGCTTACGAGAGTTGCCTACTTCGTTCTTTTCGCGATGATTCTGCTCTCGTGCGGCCGTTTCTCATCTAAACTTCGCAGAGTCTAAACAATCTTGTGATAGAATTATCGGTGTTCAGTCTTTCAAAGGATCGCTGCGGAGATCATGCATGCTCTCTCCTACTCTTGGCGAAGACGAGATTCAAATCAGTGACCAGTTTTGTGGGGGCTATATTGATCCAGTATCACTGAATGTCACCGGATATGTGCAGCTAGACAAAAGCTTATCCCTGTCGTCGAAAGGCTACATATGCCCGATCGGTCAGATATGTAGGGTCAGTACAGACATTCTCCTCAAGCGGAACATCTTTGACACAACTTCAGGAGCTGGACGAGAACCCATCCAACAATCTTCAGAGCTTTGATGCTATCTGGTTCTCAGCGCTGCAAGTGGTCATTGCCGCCACGACCAATGGGGTGCGTGACCTGCCTCGCCCTTCGCGTGACGCTCATGCTTTTTTAGTGGTCTTCCGTGATGTACCAGGTTATGGACGCCGAGTATTTCTTCTCGTGCTTTTTCTTCATTATCAGCGTCATCGTGCTCAATTTCTGGTTGATCAATCTTTTCGTGGCCGTGATTACGAACACATTCTCTGCCATTCGCTCTGAGACCAAAAAGAGTGCCTTCGGTGCAGCTCCGTACGAGTTTAGGTGTTTTATCTACTTGATGCTCCGCTGATTAGGGTCACACAGCCTGGTGCCGATCAACGACGATCCTGACGATGGATGGACCTCGGATGCCACGCGGAAAGCCCGCTCTAACCTTGCGAAGGTCATCTATGGTTACACACAGTGGTGCTGGGTGTTACTTGCGCTTGCGTCGCTTGCACTCCAAGCCACTCAATCAGTGGATATGAATACCACGCACGAACTTGTGTTGTACTATGGGGAGCTTGGCATTACGATCGCATTCGATGTCGAGATCATCATCCGAGTGTTGGCTACCTTACCTGATTGGAGAAGCTTCTTTGCCCGCGGCAACAACTGGCTAGACCTCGTTTTGGCCATCGGTTCAAGTGTCATCCAGATTCCTGTTCTTCATAATTCGGATGCCTATCCGTGGTTGACAATCTTCCAGCTCTTGAGGTTTTACAGAGTGATTCTAGTTATTCCGCGAATGAGGCCGCTCTTGGTATGTGCAATTCCATGGATTCAGTTGTACCCTTGTTGATCATGTCCATTTAGTTGGCTGTCTTCGGTAACATGTATGGTCTGGCAAACATGTCCTTGTTCCTCGTTATGATCAATTACATAGCAGCTCTGGCCTCAGTGCAGCTGTTGCGTGGTGATCTTGGAGAAGACAACCCCAAGAACTTTGGGGATATATGGGTGGCGTTTGTGGGCATCTACCAGGTCTTCACTTCAGAGAATTGGACCGACGTTCTCTATGGTGCGGCCGGCGGCGAGGTGCGACTTGGACAGTCGGCGATCACCGTCATCTTTCTCTCTGCGTGGATTCTATTTTCATTCCGTTAGTTGGCTACATTTTTTCCTGCTTTACGCTTCAATTGACAGCCAGTGAAGTCCTTGTTCTGCAGATGTTTGTCGCAGTCATCAACGAGAACTTCCAAGTCGCGGAGGAAGCGAAGAAAGGTGAACAAGCATCCAAATATTGGGCCAGCCACAACCAAAGCCACCAAAGTTCATGGTCTCGGAAGTTCAATCCTTATCGATGGATCAAGGCGAGCCCTGTCAAGGTCAAGGTCGACAATCTGCCTGCAAACCTTGTACTTCCGATGCAAAAGTCTCTCGTCCAGGATTACGCTGTCCCCAAGTATGACGCTCGATCTCCGAATGTATGTTCAATGCGCTTTCTCACCGATGATTGCTGTTTTCTAACAACAGGCTCAGCAACCAGCCGCAAGCACGTCTAAACCACGGCACTATTCCAATAAGTCTCTGAACGTACTGGAACGTATATTCGCTGGCGACACTAGGTCCAACGACCTACCGATGTCGACTTTTAGGCAAGGTAGGGCAGGAATGGGCCATGACGACGAGACTGAACGCCACTTGTAAGTTCCAATCTCCTCTCGATTCATTGCTGACGTCAAGTCCAGGGAGCTTCTTGCATCAGTGAACCCGGCAGCACCCACGTCACAGGACCTCCACGACGTTATGTTTGAGAGACGAGCACAGAGGGCGGATTTCATTCGCGACCATCCGACCTACGACAAAACCTTCTGGATCTTTTCCCAGAATAATCTCTTGCGTAGATTGTGCCAGAAGGTTGTCCAACCTGCCAATGGAGAACGAATCTTTGGCACACCTCACTCCCCCATCGCACACCCGATGTTTCAGCTCGCCCTCCTCCTCACGGTGATCGGTGGTATCGTCACTGAAACTATCGCAACCCCCATATACAGGCGGAACTTTTTCCTCGAGCATGGCCTTGGCGTAGGGGCTTGGTTTGATGTAGCCGAGTCCGTGTTTGGTTTCATTCTGGTCCTCGAATTCATCATCAAAGTTATCGCCGATGGTTTCGCTTTCACTCCCAATGCATACCTTCTCAATATCTGGAATATCCTCGACTTTCTCATCATGATCGGCATCCTCGTCAACATCTCGACTGGTCTGATATTCATCGGCGGGCTTAGCCGCTTTACGAGATCGCTCAAGGCGCTGCGCGCCCTACGTTTAATAACACTAATCGACAGGATGCGAATCACTTTCCAGTCGTTGATACTATCAGGTTCAATTCGTATCTTGGACGCTGCCATGCTCGCCATTCTCTACATGATCCCTTATGCCGTCTGGGGTCTCAACATTTTTGCAGGAAAAATGAATCTCTGCAATGACGGCGACGCGACTGGTATCGCTGATTGCACCGGCGAGTATACAACCACCCTTTTGGACGATTCCTTTGGCTTCCCCGTTCCCCGCGTCTGGGATATCCCTTCCCCTTCCACTGAGTTCTCGTTCGACAGCTTCAAGTCCTCGCTCCTTATTCTCTTCGAGATTGTGTCATTGGAGGGTTGGTCGGATGTGATGGGTGCCGCCACTAGCATAACTGGCAAAGACTTGCAACCGGAAACCAATAGCCAGACATTCAACGCCGTATTTTTCATCATTTACAACTTGATGGGGGCCGTAGTCATTCTGACCCTTTTCGTAAGGTAAGTTCACTTGAAAAACGCACAATGTCGACCAGAAACTCAGTACATCTTCATTTAGTATCATCATCGGAAATTTTAGCTCCAAGACTGGTACCGCGTTCTTGACACAACCGCAAAGGGAATGGATCGATCTGCAAAAACTGTTCAGAAGGCAAAAGCCCTCAAAAAGGCCGAAAAATAGACCAACCAACATCATTCGCAGCTGGTGTTTCGATCAAGCCGTTCACAAACACGGCTGGTGGTCGAGGACGATGACAGTCCTCATTGTGTTGCACATCGCGGCGTTGGCGTATGCATTTCCTCCAGCGTGTCCTTAGGGTGATCTGACGAACATTTCCAGGACCCAGACTTTTTCACCAAAAGGCGTCACCGACACCGTCCGAAGTATGTGCCTTTCCCTTCGATGCGGCTCTCCCACTGATTCACTGAACGTAGACGACTTCTTCTTGGCGATAACGTTTTTCTACATGATTGATGTTGCTGTGCGCTGGTTTGGGCTTGGATGGAAAAGTTACCGAGCAAATGGGTGGAATCTATTCGACCTCGTTGTGGCTGGGGGCAGCTTCATCACGACTTTGATCGTACGCTTTGGTTCGAGCGGATTTCTCACGCAGCAGCTTCAAAAGCTGTTCCTTGTGAGCATCGCATTTAAGCTTGTGCAACGGACCAATAGTTTGAACATGCTCTTTAAAACTGCGGTGTACGTCCTGTGTGTATTTTTTATCAAACGCGACATACGCTGACAGCGTACCAGTGCGAGTTTACCTGTCATTCTCAGTCTACTTGGGCTCTGGCTTATTCTTTTTGTGTTTTTCGCGATCCTTTCTGTCGAAGTTTTCGCCTTGACCAAGTGGGGCAGCGGGGAAACTAGGACAAGGAACTTCTCGTCTGTGGGCTCTTCATTGGTGATGTTGACATTCATGAGTGTTGGGTACGTGTCCTGAACAGTTGGAAAAGTATCTGACTGACCCTAGAGATCGGTAGTGAACAATGGAATCAATACATGCACGACTAGTAAGTCAACACTACGATTCCCTTTATAGATACCTCACGGTTTCCCCCCAGCACCATTTCATATCCTCGCTGCACCAACTTTTCGGACAACACAGTTGATTCTGACTGTGGAAGTGAGCCGTGGGCCCTCGGCCTGTTCATCGCCTGGAATTTGCTCAGCTGCGTATGTTACTGCTAGATTCGATCCTTCGGACCCACTAATAGCCTTTTTCATTAGTACATCTTTGTTAACATGTTCACCGGTGTGGTCGTTGAGAACTTCTCTTTCGTTTTCCAGTCGTCAGCCGGCGGTGCGAAGTCAATCACCAGAGAGCAAATGCGTTCGTTCAAGAAGGTCTGGGCGGAATTTGCAAACCCCAGGACGGGTTACCTGGAAAGACACCGATTCGTCGCATTCTTCGGGGTTAGTGCAACCACCATCACACGGGGCATAGATCATTGACCAGTATTGCCATGATAGAGATTGAGCGGTGTTTTCGAGGTCAAGATCTACCCAACCGAATACAGCACACCAAACATCATGGCCGTCTGTAAAGAGTCTTCGGAATCTGAGATGAACTGGTCATCAAGGGTGGTCGACGGTGTCGACTTGGGGAAACTTGAAGCTGTCCTTGGTGGCCTGGATTATACAGCTATCAGGAAACGAAGAGCTGTCTATGCCCGTTTGTACCATGAAGCCAGCATCTCCCACCAGCAAGGCAAAGGGATCGCCTTCAACGACATGCTTATTTTGCTGGCACATCACAAAATCATAGTTGATGCGGAGGCTCTTATGTATGTTTTTTTTTCTATACCTCAGTTCTCGCTCACACTGGTTCTAGCTTGAAGGATTTGGTGGAGAGGACGGAGATCAACAAACTTGTCACTGACTTGGTTAATCTGGATCGTGTCCGGTCATTGCTGAAATCAATGTCTCAACGCCGACGGTTTCGGGCGCACAGGGAACGCGCAGTTCGGGAACAACAGCAAGGTAAACGCATTCTTTCATCAAACACAGAGTACTTGAACTCAATAGGTCCATTTTTAAGTAATACCCTCAATCGTCGTCGATACCCTTGCGGAAACTCCTAGCCCCGGCACGTCTGATGGCTCGCACCGCGGCTCCGCTCCTGGGAGCCCTTCCCTTGCCCCACGACGGTTCCATTCACCTGATTTATCTCTGGCGATTGACTTCACCGCAAACCTGCAACGGAGCCACCGTCGTACGAGCGATGTCAGTATGCTGTCCACTGACCATGGCTATTCGCCTTCACCGTAAGTTTCTTTCGCCGCCCTTTAGCTGCTGTTGTTCAAAGTGCTAAACAGGCGGTCTTCTGTTGAAACTGACCCACAAAATGTGCTTGCGTCTATGGAGAACTCCAAGTGGGGAGGTGAGTCCTTTTGTTTTGTAGAAATTGATCTTGGTTCCGAGTCGTTTTGGTCGACAGATCTCATGGTCGAAGCAGTCAACGAGGACGAAAGAATGTAATGACCTATACATATGGATTGATAGCATACCCCATATACCTTTGTTTAACGAGCCAACTGGCAAGTAATTAGCTGGGCTGCGTAGCGCTGTACACTACTTACACATTCATTTTTTCTGGTTCATTCTCTATCTAGAGTTGCCATTTCTTCAACTTCAAGCCAACGTGTTGGGTTTCGCGTTGATGCTTGATCACTTATCATCGATCATCGACGACGCCCGTTGATGTCGTTCTGGGGCCCCGGGGGCGAACGCTATGGCTAGTGTGTATCAGCCTGAGGGTATTGTTACGTCACGTGAAGCCTGCCCTAAATCCAAACCTAATTTTTTCCGACCATCGACATCCACGACGTTAGCATATCGAAAGACTCGGTCGTCAGTGCCTCATCCCCAGGCTCCCAAAATCCACCTCTAAAGTGCACCACAGTTAATCGCTATTGGAATATCGATCTCGAATAACTTCTAGTCAAAATGGCTCCGTTTTCCAAACCGGAGACCGTGCTCAAGCAGGCTGAGGGACTTGTATCCGTCGGCCAGACACACGCAGCTCTCCAATCCCTCACGGAGATGTTTTCCTCGAAACGCTTCCGATCTACGCCTCTTACATCTCTGGAGCCCATTATGATGCGCTTCGTCGAGCTATGTGTGGACATGCGCAAAGGACGCACAGCTAAGGAGGGGTTGATGCAATACAAAAATATCGCCCAGAACACAAGTGTTCAGAGCATCGAGTCCGTCATCACCCGCTTTGTCCAGCTTGCCGACGCCAAGGTCCGGGAAGCTCAGGAGAAGGCTGCTGTTAAATCAGCCGTCGACGTCGACGATCTCGAGGCCAGTGAGACTCCAGAGAGTATCCTGCTAGGTGCTGTCAGCGGAGATCAGAGCAAGGACCGTACCGATCGCGCACTCGTTACCCCGTGGCTCAAGTTTCTTTGGGAAAGCTACCGCACATCGCTGGAGACCCTAAAGAATAATGCCCGATTGGAGGTTATTTATCAGGTTCGTCCTCTCTCCTAAAACTTTGCTAACACTCCTCACGACGTGACAACAGCAAATTGCGCAACAAGCATTCAAGTTTTGTTTAAAGCACCAGCGCAAGGTCGAGTTCCGCCGCCTCTGCGAGACCCTCCGCCTTCATTTGTCGAATGTCGCCAAATATTCGCATCAGCCGCATTCCATCAACCTCTCGGACCCCGACACCCTGCAGCACCATCTTGATACGCGCTTTGCCCAGCTTAACACCTCCGTCGAGCTTGAACTCTGGCAGGAGGCGTTCCGCTCCGTCGAGGACGTGCACAACTTGCTCACGATGGCCAAGAAGGCGCCACGCCCTGCTATGATGGCTAACTACTATGAGAAGCTGACGAAAATCTTCCTTATGAGCGGCAACGCGCTTTACCATGCCGCAGCATGGGGACGGTACTACGCCATCGTGACGGGCATTGGTGGAAAATCCGACGAGGAATTGGGCAAGCTCGCCGGTCAGGCCCTTGTCAGCGCACTGGCTGTTCCCGTTGGTCTCCACAACGAGGAGCAGGACGAGCTGAAGGGCAAAAATGCGCGCCTCACTGCGCTGCTCGGTCTCACCAAGATTCCCACCCGTGCCGGCCTGCTCAAAGATGCCGTAAGTACCCCTCTGCAGTTTATACCCAAAGCTCATATCCCATGCTACTCAGCTCTCTCGGGATGTCCTCAGACTTTCGCCAGAGCCTATCAAATCCCTTTACAGCATCCTCGAGGTCACCTTTGATCCCCTCACTCTCTGCGAGTCCATCGCTCCCCTTCTCCAAAATCTCGCCACTGCCCCCGAATCTCCTTATGCGCCATACCTCACACTCCTCCAGCGCGCCCTTCTCTCCCGCCTCCTTTCACAGCTCGCGGAAGTTTACTCGACGATCAAGATCGCCAGCCTCCTCTCCCTCGTTGCTCCCCTCCGGGAGGCCAGTATCGAAGGTGTGTACGACGATGCCCAAATCGAGGGCTACATCATGGGCTGCGCTCGTCGCGGGGAGCTTAATATCCGCGTTGACCACAAGGCTGGAAGCATTTCATTCGTCGATGACGCTTTCGTGAACCGCGATGAACCCGCTGGGCCGTCGAACACGGTGGAAACTGGCGTGCAGCCGACGATGGCCGAGATGGTCCGCACACGACTTGGCAACGTTGCCACTTGCTTGCACCATTCTCTGGAGCGGTTGGATAGGGAGCAGAAGAAGTTGAGTGGGAAGGCTAAAGCTAGCGAGGATGAGCAGCAGCAGAAGTTCAAGGCATTGGTGGCGGCGGCGGATGGCGAGAGGAAGGCATTGCAGTTGCGACGGGCCCTGGTTGCGAGAAGGAGGGAGCTGTTGAGTGAGTTGAGTGTGAGGAAGGAGAAGGAGGAGACGAGTCGGAGAGCGGAGATCTCGCGGCGGGAGAAGGAGGAAGAGTCCAAGAGGGCTAGAGAGGAAATTCGGAGAAAAGAGCAGGAGAGGACGAAGAAGGAGCTCGAGACGATCCGTATCGATGAGGCCAAGAAGTATGCGCAAAGCCTCGTGGACAAGGGTATTCTGAAGCCGAACGATGTCGACGTAAGCCATTCATTTTCAGCGACCGTCGTGTACTCAGCATCATTTCACAGAAACTCGACACCATCGACACCGAAGGCCTCATTGTCATTCAGGTTGCGCAGCTCGAGAAAGAAAAAAAGGAACTTTCAGAGCGTCTCCGCATTGTCGCCAAGCGCGTGGATCACATCGAGCGCGCGTACCGCAAGGAGGAGCGGCCACTGCTCGCTCAGGACTACGAGAAACAGCAGAAGAGTGACCGCGAAACGCACGATTTCGTGCAGCGCACGCGCAAGGAGTCTGCTGGTGTCGCCCACGAGGAGAGTCTAGCCACCAAGGTCCGTCTTTCACGGATGCTTGGGGACTACAATGTTCGCCGCAAGGACATTGTGTCAAAGAAGGCTGCCGAGTTCGCGAAAAGACAGGAAGCGGCCCACAGAAAGATCGAAGAAGAGAAGACCAAGAGGCAGAACATCGTGTTCAAAGCAAGAGAGAATGAGAGACAAAAGCGGGAGGAGGAGGAGAAGCTCCAGAAAGAACGGGAGGAGAAAGAGGTCAGGATTGCTGCTGGTATGTCGTTCTTCACTCCCTTTCGCGATCCTTCAAATTCACTTTCTTTCTCCAGAACGCGCTGCAGAGGAAGAACGCCTTCGCATCGAAGAAGAGGCAGCGCAGATAGCAGCCGAAGCTGCGAAGCGCGAAGCAGAAGAAAAGATTGCACTCAGTCGCAAACAGCGTGAACTCGAGCGTGCCGCCGCATTGGAAATAACCCGTCTTCAACAACAGCGCGAGGAAGAGGCTGAGGCACGCAGACTTGCTCGCTTAAACGAGAAAGCTGCGCCTCCTCGCGCCCCTGCTGCCCCCGCTCGGGCCCCATCCAACGGTGCCGAGCCCTCCGTATGGCGTCGCACCACCAATTCCACGCTGCCCACCACAACGACACGCGCTGCCGTAGCCACGCCACCACCACGCTCCGACAGCCCCGCCAATGCGGGCCCGCCCCGGTTTGTGGCTGGTGCCGGTGCTGGCGGCGGGGGTTGGCGCGAAAGGGAGGCTGCCCGCCTTGCTGGCGCAGCTCCTGCACGACCTGTCGGTACAGCTTCGCCTCGCCCCGGTGCACCTGCAACGCTGCGGGACGAACCCAAGAAGGATGAAGATGGCTTCCAACCTGCGAAAGCAGTATATCGCCCGAGACATGCACGGGGCTAGGCTGCGGGTGAAGGGGCAGGTTGTCTTGAATGCGATCTTTCTATCGCATTTTTATTCTGTATGCATGCTTTTGTCACGATTTTAGCAGATTTTCTATCGCTCTCCTAGCGCTGTCCCGTCGACTGAGAATGACGGTCCCGTTATTGTCCTCGCTGGGAAGACCGATACCTTTCTAGCCCTATGGCATGAACGGTCGAGGGCTTTCAACGTTCAACTTCCAAGAGTATCGATGCTGACGGTATCACTCTGTAACCAGCTCAATCGGAATGCTGTGCGTCAGGTTGTGGCATGTGGCAGAGCGTAACCGTTAGGCTTTCCATAGAAAGAAAATATTATCGTGAGTAGCTAAGTTGAGGACCACCCAGGCATCTTGTGCTACATAACAAGTCCATGGTAGCGCTACTTCTCTTTCGGCTGTTCGATTGCACTGTGCTGCCCCAGAACAAAGCCTTGCGAAAGCCTGTATAATATTGAGCTCACCCTGATGGGCCCACAACGTTAACGTCCCACTTAATATGTAGAGCGATACATAATCACTACTGTGTTACATTTCGGATTGAATGACCTCCTCTCCACCTCCGGGCTGGCTCCATGCTACTTTTTCCCGCCCGGAGACGAAGCTGAAAGGCTGCCAGTAGTCCACGTAGTTAGTATTGTGGACCGAAAAAAAGAATATATAATCTGGGCTCACCGTGGCTAGGATGGGCAACGAAGGCGAGGAAAACTTTGAGAAGAGCCTGGAAACGATCAGACGAGTAAATAGTACAATTGAAACGTGTGACACCCTGCGTAGGGCGGGTCCGAGTTGAGGGGCCAGGCTTACATATGCTTCCTTGACCATCTCTCTTTGTGCATACTAACACTGGGTGCACTGACCAATATTATCTTGGAAAATATGGGGGAAATACTGTGCCCAAATGCCAATTATAATCACAAAATTCTCCCAGAACATTTTATGGAGATATAATAAATACTGCCACTATTTGTGATCAGACCTTATCTTGAAATAATTTTCAATATGCTCAGGTGATATACTGGAAAATATTGAGACCATGTGTAATTATTCTTCACTATATATTTACCTAATGATTCAAGACTATATTTGAAAAATCATCAGTATATTGTCCAAGATATGTTCTCTCCATATTTAATATACAGT
>JABCKV010000321.1:0-16530 GCA_018282005.1 Asterophora parasitica | reverse complement strand
ATTAGTCCAGGATATGATCCAGAGACAACTCCTAGCCAACCTCACTATTTGTCCAAAGTATGTTTCAGGGAAATATTATTAGTAAAAAGGGAATTTGGGCAGAGTATTTCCAGCATATGTTCTGAGAATATATTTGTCTGTGCACTCAGTGTAACCACAAAATTCTCCCAGAATATTTTATGGAGATAGAATAAAAACTGCTACTATTTGTAATCAGACCTTATCTTAAAATAATGTTCAATATGCTCAGGTAATACACTGGAAAATATTGAGCCATGTGTAATTATTCTTCACTATATATTTACCTAATGATTCAAGACTATATTTGAAAAATCATCAGTATATTGTCCAAGGTATGTTTCCTCTATATTTAATATACAGTCATAATATTGTCCTAGCACAAATTTAGCTGGTCTCATATTGCTGCTGTTATTTTCAATCTCATTTACAAACTGTTGCCTTTCTCCTATACTGCTGGTTTTACTACACTGGCTTCACTTACAAGCTTTCTCCCAGCACTCTATGTTCGCTTTTTTTGGCCCTCTCAGCACAGCAGATTCTAATCTTCTATTTATAGAGATAGAAGACTATGCTGCAGGTGTAGGAAAATACCAAGATATTGACCAGTATGCAAAGCTCAAGAACAAAAAGAGCCCCTTGATCCTCTTATAATCTGGAATGGAGTTTGCCATTTGAATGCTCCTTATACCCCTCTCCAATGCCTTGCACATTACATTTTCTCTATTACTGTGAACTCAGCATCCTGCCAGCACCTTTTCAGTATCTTTGGAACTACTTTGACTGGTCTGTGTTCACAGCAGGAGAAAATAGTTGCATTTACAAATGTCAGTATAATCAAATCATCTCTGAATACCTGGCTGACTCGTACACTCAACCCAAGGTCAAGAAGAAGCAGCTCCATATCCAAACAATGGTTGACATTGCAGAGCTTTGGCTTCATATCCAAAATGAATATGTCCAGTCTGGGCAATTAAAGACATGACTCCAACACAAGATGACCACTTATCATACAATCCCAGACTCCACAGCAGGTAAACCAGCAGCATATAAGGAGCCTGCCAACTCCAATCCCAGTAATAACAATAGCAATGACACTGATGAGGAGATGGAGGAGGCAGGTCTATCTGAATCAAATTCATAGCAGCAGACATTCCAAAGTTCAATCAACCAGATATGTGGTGCCAGCACAATAGTAGACTCCCTCAGCATTTATAACATTTTTGATTTTACAAACAATACCTGGATATCAGTTGCAAAGAAATATGCACTGAGGGGTTTGGAGCAGGAGAAAGAGTTTGATGAGCATGTGGACCTGGATACAGCTGGAGAGAATGATGATGGCGACATGGGAGATGTTCTGGATAAAATTAATTAATTATCTGCTCAGATTTAAATAGTCTTTCCTCTACAATGTAGCTACAAACATTCTAGTAACATTCTCTAGACCATCCTTATCTATATTGATCTCATGATGCCAAGTCTGATGCTGTGGATGTCTGATGCCAAATTTTCTGCTGCACCTCTGCTCATGCTGGAGAAATAGCTTGCATCCCTGGAATCCTTGATGTCAACTCTTCTCACCACTAGCCAATCCACTGCCATGGCTCTCACATGCATCCTAGCTCTCGTAGATTCAGGCCCTTTCTTTGCTAAGACAAATGTCTTTCTACGCAACTAGGTGATAAGTTCCACAGCATTGTTACCTGCTTCAAGTAATAAAAAAGAGTATAGAATGCCAAAGTAGTCTTTGACAACAAGATTGATCTAATGACCATAGCAATCTGGAGCAATGAGTTCAGGAAACACAGAAACAATGTCACGCCATGCTTGAGCAGCTTCACCAGATGCATCAGATGTCACAGCAATTACTGTAAACCCCCAGAGGGTCTCTACCTGCTCCTTGATCTCCTTGATTTTTGCAATCAATTCTTCAGCTATCTTCCAATCTGCAGATGTATCATAGACACAGATAATGTAAACCTCCAAAAAATAAGAATCTGCATTAGAAATGAAATGGTTGAAGACTTACAGCTTGCTTTAATGTTGTCATTATAAATGCAAGCAAATAATAGTGATTACCACCAGTCCAGCCATCACACTAAATTGTTGCCAGAGTTCCACAAGCATCATTTTGAGCAACAGCATAATATCTCTGAACTTTCTCAGGAATGAGGAAATTACCCAAGATACGATGTGAAGGGAGCTTTGCCTGAGAAATAAATGTCTCAAAGAAATCAGCCACTTCAAGATCCTTGATCTACTGAAATGGAAAGCCACAAGATGCAGTTATCCTAGAGATTCCTCTTTCAAATTTTGCTTGCAGCTTACTCAACCATGGAGCAGGAGACAAGGAAGGAGACGTAAAAGTAAGTGAGCTCTAGTGCCCAATTCTACAGCGCTTATCACAGCCTTGCACACTTAAGTGGTACAATCCCTCCATTAGAGAGGGTGGAGTCTGCTCACTAAAAGTACTAATATATGAGGGTAAGCGAGGAGATGGAGTCTCCAGAAGTGGTCCAGGCTGAAGATGAGACAAGAACACAAGTGGATGTTGCAGTGTAAAAAAACACTACCAGGAGATAATAGTATGGATATGCCTGACATGGTATATAGATGTGATGATGGACCAGCAGTGGGGTAAGGGGGGGAGTCTATGAGAAGGCCCCAGTATAGTACCAGCATCTGACAAAAATAGAGACAAGCTGCTGTAATCAAGTGCAGATATAGAACTGTGAGAAGTGTAGGGTTGTGGGGGTTGCTCATGATGTGGTGGTGACCTCCTCAAGTTGCAATAATCCAAATCTTCCAGTGCTCAGCTGCAAATTTGCTCATCAATATTCTTGTACACTATGAGGTGGCAAAGGGTTGTTTACACATGCCCCTGCATCCAAAGCACATTATGTGAGTTTGATAGCACCCATACTACATACAGTTGAGTTATAAGTCACAGCAAGTAGTAGGGATTTGGATGTACATGAATTCTCAATGAACTTGCATGATCATGGGGAAACATGATTCTCATCAATATCCCTCTGCTCCTTGGCTGCTATACAGGTTGTCCAGCATGCCTTGCAAAACACCTTCAGTTTTCAGCCACTTGGTACTGTGTCAGGATTGTCAATCAAGTTTGGTGCCTGCCCTTTCTGCCAGCCAGAGTTTCCCTTGGGCTCTGCAACAGGCATTACAGAATGATGACACAGAACAGTAGTAAGAAGAAAGCAGAAGAAAGAATCTCCAGATGGTGTCCACCACACTGTACAAATGCCATGATGGTGAAGGAAGAGGCTCTTTATCAATAATCTCTGATAATTGCACAGCCAAGACATCTTAGGTAATGTACATACATGCCATGAGCCATATGTGGTAGTGTGGCTTGCCACATAGGAAGCTATATTTTTCATGGGATAGCTTATGTCCTCCACACCTGGCATTGCCAACTCTGGATGAAACTTCATCTGCCAGTGGTGCAGTATCAGGCATGCTGATTCTGAATGAAATTCACAAGTTGGAAAGTAGACAGTCTGCCTACATACCTGCAATTTGTTGCATTTCTGAAGTCTGCCTATATACCTGCAATTTGTCGCATTTCTGAAGCCCAAGATGTGTCTATTAGGCCAGGTCAGCATGCAAATTAACACCTTTGAAATACACTCCAGGGATATACTGTGATGAATGACCAAGGCAGAAAAAGTGCTGAAGAATTCAAAATAGAGGAGCTGGAGCACATATAGAGCATTAAATAACCAATGGATGGGTCTGAATCAAATGAAACTCACCCTTGTGTCAACTCATTAGGTCAAGTCTGAGAGGCTTGTTTGAATGCCATTGCTGCTTGTTTTGTGCTCAAAACCCTGTTGTTATAAGAAGGAAAAGATGCATACAATGTTGCTAAGTAGTTGTAATACAGTAATAGTACAATCCAGCCTTAAGGAGCCCAGTAGGCATGGTGCCATAGTGCGTCATGAGCACAGCATAAGCCCTATGATAAACAGTCCTGAAATGCAAAGATGAGCTCAACGAGGGAATCTGGAGGAGGCTAGAACATTACGAACATGGCACATGAGCCCCACAATGAATGCAAGATGAATGCAAGATGCCCAGGGCCACAGATGAACACAAGATGTCGAGCATGCTCAGCACTGGTGGCCCTTTGGCAGAATATAACAAGGTTTTTCTCCATCTCCAGGCTTGTCAGTGCCTATTGCTGCTAGTTGGTATTTCTGGTGGCCACCATTGATCCCCACACCAATGCACTTGTGTGATGGTCCAAGCAAGATCGGAATGCTGAGAGCAAGCCAAGAGACAAGGAACGATGGAGCAAGGCAAGTTCAAGGCTTTCGGGATGGAAGTACTGGTGTTGATTCGACGAGCTCATACAAACAAACAGAGCATCAATAAGTAAGAGTCCGTCAAATAAGTATAATGACTGTGGTTAGTATATAATAGTCCATTGCATAAGTAACGAGAATCGAGACAAGTTGAGAATAAGAAGATAGTCCATGTTATATGTAGATTGACCATGGTCCGAGGACCTGACCCTTACAACTTGCCCAACTCTGAGGCTCATTCAACACCAGACTTGGATACACCTGATGCTAACAACCACAAGGAGGACATTGAAGATGTTCCTGAGGAGGATACTGGGGAATTCTCACATGATTTGGAGGATGTCGAGGAGGACACACTGGTGTTGGAAAGTGCCACTGATGTCCCACTGGACATGGATGGGGAGGACATGGCTAGTTTAAAATTCTTGGATGGCTCAGACTCAGGAAGTGATGATGAAGAGGTAGAGGATGAAGCTTTGTATTTCGAGTCGTAAAGTGCATTTTTGTGTGGGGACATATGTTTTGAAACGAAATTTGGCTTAGTCCAGGGTGACCCCCCGCATTGTGACTGACCGTGCCTTCCAGCTGCTATCACACGGTAACATTTCGTGCGATAGCGGCTGATCACGAGCCTAAGATTGCACAAGAAAAAACATTGCAGCAACATCAAGAAAGGTGGACATGGGTGTGGGTAAGAAGAAAGAACAGATGGATGGTTAATTACCAATTCCACTCATCCTCGGGCTCGTCCTCTTTCTTCTGGCTCCCGCTTGAGCTCGCATTTGATGTAGTGGCAAAGGAAGCTTTGGGGCGTTGCAAACTGGGATCCAGCATGAGCCTTGGCTTCATCTTCGGTGGGATCGCATCGGGGGTCATAACTGGTGAGGTCGACACGGGCATGGTCGTCGTAAAGTCGACATCGTCGTCAAGTAGGGACGTGGAGGTCGTGGAAGCGTTGAGTGGACTCGTAGGCGACGGACTGAAATACAATGGTGTAGGCACGGGGGATGGTGATGGAAATTTCGATGAGGATGCAGATGGTGGAGACGAGAGCACTGAAAGGAACGACTGGGAGACATCGGAGAGGAGAATGGACGCGCGTTTCTGGTTCTTTGAGAATCTACATGTAGATGCATGCGTGGGGTGAGTATACGTTCATTGAACGGGAATAATAGAAGGCATCACAGAAAGGCACGAAGAACACGCGCGCGAAAGAACGAAAAGGGATCAAGACACTCACGAAGTTCCCCTCTGCAGCTCCTCCCACTTCCTACCTACACTTCCGACCCAACTCGCCACAGGTGGCGACGCCGCCGCGCCAACCGTGAGCGATGCGAGACCCGGTATGGACGAAACGGGCGGGAACCCAGTCGAAGCGCGTTTGCGTGCCTTTTCCTGTTGCTCGCTCTCCTCTCTCTCCTCTTCCCTTTCCGAGGGCACAGAGGACGCATGAGACCCGAGAACACGCCTGTTCAAGTCGAAAAAGTGCGCGTCCTTCGACCTCCGCCTCAATATCTTCGGGCCGACAAGGAAATCCCTCTCGTCCAAACTTCCGCGCGTACTCGCGCCAGTGGAATGCTGCATGTCGCGCTGCTGTTGCATCCGCAGCTGCTCAAATGCCGGGTTCGGGCTCATAGTCGGCGTCGCACCCGTATCATGCACCATCAGAATCTGGGCCAAATCCTCGTCCTCGTACCCCCACCCTTCCTCATGCTTTGTCCGTATTGGTTCCTTGGAAGTCCCAGGCGGCGGCTCCTCCCCGATAGAACTCACGGATGACTGCGAGAACCTCGTTGATTTGGTCGCGTACGTAGACACGGACGAAGTGGACTGGGTGTTTGCGTGGGTGTGGTGGTCTAGACGCGGGGGGTGGTTTATCCTCGAGATCCCAGAATCTTCCCTGATCATCCTCGGAGATGATGCTATCCTTGGTGAAGCAGATACAGAGCTTGAGGGCGACTTGTTAGGCAACGAAGTTGATGGTGAGGGTGCTGAGAGTTCTGCGATCGAAAGTCCCGCCGCTATGAACCTTGACACACCCTGCACACCCTCTTTGATGCCTTCGAGCATAGCTCCGCTCCCGTTCCCATGTGGTGTTGTTGTAGACGGGGACGGGGACGACGGGGAGGAGGAATCGAGGAACCCACGGTTGACTATGCGTTCCCATTTCTTCTTGACTAGTTTCGGTAAGAGAGGTGTCATTCCTGCGCAGGACTACTGGTACGCACGTTGTAAGAGCTCAGCTTCATGGGTTGCGAGGAGCGAGCGGAGCTCCAGGCACTTGGATTCCTTCTGTGCGATAAAATGCAGAAGCTCTGAGTGCCTACGCAGTTCAATAGGTATCGCATCAAGAAGCATAAAAGCGATGCACGCACTTTTCTGCAAGGGTCAACGGCGGTCGCTCCAAAGGCAACCCATTCTCCAACGTAACGCTCCTCCTGTCCCTGTGCGACGCGACAGGGCCCGGGCTTCCCGCGGACTTGGGACCGACGGACTGACTGTGAGCCAGGCCATATCCTGGGCTCGCAAGTGTGGCACTGTTAGAACGGTTATACGAGATGGACGACTGTCTTCTTGGATGTGGCCTTGCGGTGGGCGAAGGGAGGTCATACGTGGATAAAGGAGTGAGATTATTGCCGTCGACGAGATGGAGTGGTCTCGGGCCAGTAGACAAGTTTAACGAGAGGCGTTTGTTAGCAGCTGGCGGCGTTGAGCTCAGCATACTAGAATGCAGGTGATGGTCAGAGCCAAGTCATACATACAGGTAATGGTCCAAGTTGGTCAACCTGTGGTTGCATGACAACACCACCTCACTACAAACGAATTCACGTCGCTGGTATTATTCTATCCCATGTATTCTGACCCCGTAAATCTAGTGCTTCGCCTCCGCCTTTTCCGCCTCCGCAATAAAGTTTTTGATGCTGAAAACGTTCTATAGTCAGTATCGTATCCCAAGTGCACATACAGAGCACACATACAACTGCTCCTCCTCGCTAGCAAAAGTCCGAGTTAGCAAACCTCCCCCCACGCACAGAGGCAACGCACCTAGAGCCAGCGTTAATAGGCACGCTCTCCTTGACCTTCTCAATCGGCTGTCCCGCTATTGGCACCTCCTTCTTTCCGCCCCTCGTGGCTAGGGTAGCGCCGCCAAAGACAGTGGTGAGGATGCCAAGGGCGAGGTGCTCGTTCTTGATGGCGCGGCCGAGAATTGTGCTGCAAGTTATGGAGGTTAGCAAGTAGTGTAAGAAGAGAAAACGGGGACAGACTAAGTCATTTTTCGCGGGAGAGGATGAGGTCGTCGTTCAAACAAGTCGTTGACTTGACTTTTGGATTTCCCTGTCACGTTCACAAACTCCGGATGTTTCCGTTCCGCTTCGGACTCGAGTTCAACTCAGGATTCTATACTCCGTCGTAAGTACTTAGCTAGCCATGCGTCTAACAGTCCTTTGCCTCTATCGTCTATCCATCGTTGATATCGTATCCATCCATTAAATCATGTCCATGCCCAAAGCCCGGCTCAGGTTCACAACCAACTCTCCAACAGCAACATGAGACCCACGCACAGCATCCACGCCCTTTCCCTTCCCGTTCCCCTCGCGCCATTACTCACACTCGCCGGATAAAACAGCGGACTCGGTATCAACGCCGTGCCCACCCCTCCCTGTGTCGTACTCGTACTCGTAACCGCAGGAGTGGGAACAGCGATGGCAGCCGCAGTCGGCGTGGGCGCGACGCCCCCCGTGGTGTACGCGCGCACGTACTTGACCTCGAAGAACGCGTCATTATAGCGCGAGCCGGCTCCGGGCACGTTGTCGTTGTACTGTTCGTAGGGGGTCTATGAGCAAGGCTGAAGAAAAACATGTCACGTAGACGACATACACATAGACCCGTGGGCCCCGACTTCCCGCACTGCGGTGTGTATTCCACCGGTAGACCTGCCCTACACCAGTCTTGATTAGCCAAAGCCAACCGCAAACCACCAACCGCAACAATGACACACCAGATCCCACAAAGCGTGATGTCAAACACCAAATTCTGTGGACTAAAAAACTTTGTAATATCGCACGACGATGCTGGAAAGCTGGCAGAGGGCGGGCCCCACTGGGATATCTCGATGGTGGAAGTGTTTGTCGTTTGTGTTATGGACGGAGGGACGTTCGGGCGCTTCAACTGACGTCAGCCGGGTGTTATTCTCCAACAAAGGAGGCACATACGCTCCAGAACCAGATACTATCGCGGATACCCAATCGTAAGTACATTCCCTACACGACCATAACACTCACAAGATCCTGAGTTCCAACGTCAGTCCCTCTCGAAACCAAAAGCCAAAAAGAAACCCACTTACCCAGCAACATCAAACTGCGTCGCCCACACGCCCCCGCCAGCCTCCCTGAATCCCTCCCGAAAGCTGTTCGGCTGCGTCTCATGCACGACGCACCCGGAGGGCTGAGAGCAGTCTGTCTCCGTCGAGGCGCCGAGCTGGTTGGGCGGCGTGTCGTGCGTGCACCCGGGGAGCGTGTGGAGGGCCATCTGGTTGTGGTCCATCAGGTTTATAGCTTCCATTATGCTGTCGGCGGGGAATCAATGCGTCTGGGCGTACCGGCGTTAGGGACCAACACAACAAGAACGCACTCGATCTCGCCGTTATCAGGCCACTTTGGACCCTTTGTCCAGAACGCTGGCCACACCTATGTACGCAGTCAGATTTCGTGTTCGTGGAAGCAATCCTGACAGCTCACCGAGCACCCAAACGGAATATGCAGCATATCCGCGATCCATAAGCTGCCGACCGCATACGCCGCCTGCGACGTTATCCTTATCTATTGCGGCCTCAACTTTCAAGATGATATGCAAACGACCAATGAAAAAACGCACCGAGTTTCTCTTCTGGTTAAACGCCACATTGTGAAAGTTGTCGACCTTGAGGATAGCGTTGCCAGCGTTATTGACGTATGCGAGGCCCTGGTTGAACGCGTCGGCGCGGTTGAGCCACACCACGTCACCTGCACCATGTGTGTTTCATCAGCACAGCAGAATGAATGAGTCAAAGTCACGCACCAGACGTCAAATTGTCATATCCGCCATAAAAGTCCCAGCCATTGAAAAACGTAGCGCCAGAGTAGTCTCTGACGAGATCGTACGCCGTCACGGACAGTGGCAAGAGGACGAGGAGGATCCATGCCGTGAAGATCGGTAGAGACAGCAACGGCCGCGACCAGGAACTATTGTATGGCAAGAACGTCGACAACGACATGGTCGACTGAGGTGGCAAAAGGACGAGTGGCGCGTAGTCTCTCCACCAGCTGGCCTTAAGTATAGTAAATTACTCAGTAAGCTCCCTAGGGGGACGTTTCTTGGCCCACAGCCGTCGCGCGACGCGCAATCGATAAGACGCAAACGAGCAAGCTGTGTCGGTGGACAAAAAAAGTTGTGGGTGCATGATGGGCATTGATGGCACCTGTCCTCGGACCGATCACGAGGCGCGCCATCACCACGCGTCAGTCACGTGGTGGCGCAACGTTGATGCCGGCAGCTACTTACTTAGCCTCCAACCGTGACCTTTAGCCATCTCTTTTGGCTCAAAGTTGCTTGAAGGGCGATGATCCCACAAATGAGATCCAAGGAAAGATCTAACTGGGAAATCATCGCTGGTGATGTAGACGATTAGACAACGGTGTAAACAAAGTTGGCATGCAGGAGTCTCCGGGGTCCTCGGCAACTGATAATGCTATCGATATGTTGTACTTGGGTTGATTCAATACGCCACACTATTCCGCGGTTAGGACGATTGTATTGTTCGTTCTGGCTGTGCGTTGTTATCCAAAGACTTTTATAAGCTGTTTTGGGGCACCGCCAGCTGCAGACTCCTTCGATGGCGACCCACTACCCGCATTACCCCGCACCGCACGGTTGGGCACCCCCGTACCAAGGCGCAGCGCCACCCATGCCCGCAGGTGTCTCTGTCAATGCGACGCAATGGAACATGGGCAGCTGGGCCTTCAATCCTGCCTACAACGCCCAGCGATACCCCGCACCGCAGCCCCAGCAGCAGCAGCAGTGGATGCCCGCGCGCGCTTGGGGACACGCCTATTACGGCCAGCACATTGCCCACCCGCAGCAGCAGCAGCAACAGGCAGCAAGCTTCAATCCGTACAGAAAGGTAATCAAGCCTCCGAGCGCAGAGTACCTCGCGACTCGCCTGACGAACAACGGGCTCGATCTGCACAACATGGTTCCGATGTGCGTCTGCCGATGTTGCATTTCTTCCCCTTTGTGTGCTAACCTACCGCAGAGCAGACCCGCACGGTGACGCCGAAGACCCAAACGTGCCCAAGACGCCGTGGATCTGGAATCCTGCGACGCTGCAGAACGATGCGCCGTCTGTGTCTGCACAGCGCAAGGCTCTAGCCGAAGCCTCAAATCGCGCTGCCGGCCCAGGATCCCTCACCCGCCACGCCTCAGAGCCCGCCGTCTCCAGCGTCGATGCCGATACCTCACATCTCGCGACACCGCGACCACGGCACCATGCTACCAATCCACTGAATCAACCAGAAAGGGACGAGGAGAAGGAGGGCTTCAGCAGCAAGGGTGAGCTCAAGCCCACCTTTAGCCCCAAGGTCATCCGGACACATCACTCCCGCTCCTCCACCTCGTCCTTGCGCCAAAGCTCCATCTCTTCCGCCTCCAACTCCACCTCCTCTTCGCGCCAAAACTCGTCCTCTTCCTCGCGGCCGGTATCCCGGCACAGCTCTATGCCATCCATCTATTCCTCGCAGTCCGCCTCCAAATCCAGCTCGTCCATCATGGATGGGGCCGCCCTTACTGACGAGCCCTCAAGCATCCTCTCCCCGCTCTCTGCGATTCTCATGGTCCCGGAGGACGAAGAGCCCGACTCTGCCGACTCCAACCCAACCCCGCGCGTCGCCATACGTCCCCTCGGCGGTGCATACAACAGCTTCTCCTCGCAGGTGGAGGGCATGGCGGAAGCCACCAGTGATCGTACTACGTCTACTCACCACAATAACGGCGGTTCATACAAGGGCTTCTCCTCGAAGGCGGCTTTCGTGGCAGAAGTCAACCATCGCATCACGACTACTGATCACAACAACAATACCCCATACAACCATACCACAGCATCGCAGTCACAGTCGCAGTCTAACCGCCGCCAGGCGCCCGAGATCTACGCCCAGCGCACACCACGGACGCCAACACAAGATACCCACGCACATGTTGATACCCGCCCCTCATCATCTACCCACTCCCAACACCCATCTCGAGGCGAATATCAAGCCCAAGGGCAGGAGCGAGATGGCGACCGAGACAGAGATCGTGACCGTTCGTCTCATCAGCAGCAGCAGCAGTATACCCCGCCCGAGCCACCCCCATACCCCCCGCGACGCCCAGATGTCCTCACCATGACATCGGATTCGTTGTCGGCGTCAGGGAACCAAATTTCCCACACTCGCCGCCCCTCAACGGAACCGAAAATGGTCTACTCGTATCCCGACACGACGGGTGGCGAGAACCACAGCCCCTACCCGATTTCCAGCAACCCACACTACAACGTCTCTCCCTCTGGGACTACACCGGGGTACAAAGGCGCCTTGTCGAGCAAGCCTCTCTCGGGGGTTCCGTTGCTTCCCAAGCCTCCGCCCACCTCGTCCTCCATGGATCCGTACACGTCCAGATCAACCAACCCGCACTATAACATAGACGTGGACGATGACATGAGGCACATCCCGCCCGAGGTTATGGAGCGTCGTGAACGAGAATTTGCGGAAAAGATTCGGCGTCAGCGCGAGCAGTTTCCCCCCTCTCTCCCAGCAATCATACCCATGCCTGATCCATCGGGCAAGCCCGACAACTTCAGCTATTCCTCTTCGTATACCTCCGCCTCCGCTTCAGCTCCGTTGTCGTCGTCGTCGTTCCCGCGTACCCCCACGAGGGGGCATTCGTTCTCCTCTGCCTCCTCTTCCTCCCAAGCCCAACCCGTCTCTCACGAAGAACCGCGCCCGACACCCATCAAGCTCAAGAACATCTACATGCCCGTGATGCCTATAAATCCCAGGCCCCCTTATCGACTGGGGTACTGGAACAAGCGCGGGGACCACGTCACGAAGGAGGGGTTCCTCGTGTACGCGCCGCCGGGCGAGACGTACCCGCCCGAGCTCGCGGCGTACCCCGAGGAAGGGAACGGGTACAAAAATGAGTTAGGCCTCATTGGTGCTTGGGATGCGTCGAGGCCTGAGCTCCCGGAGAGTCTGCCAAAGTATGGGATGGCGCCGAAGCAGCCGTATCGGTCGGTGCGTGCATTTCCTTTCTTACTTTCTTTGATGATCCTGACGTTTGTTGTCTAGTTCGTCGATGCACGCTGATGGAATGTGTAAGTTTCAACAAAGCACTGTATTTTAGTAAACCGTTTGTATTCATGTATGGGAGATTTGTGGATACTTTACAAGCAAATACTATTTCAAGCACAATAGATTCGAAGTACGAGGCATGAGGGCACATAAGGTACTGTTGTACAACAACTAAGGAGCAACTGAGGGCAGTTTATGGTATAAGATTAACTAACAATTCAAGAGCCAGCGCGCAATGCAATGGATCACTCAGCACCGAGCCCAATTCCACCATGGGTCGCGCGCATATGGTCATATATCCCATCGCCCTTAGGGAACGTCTGCAAACATACCCAACATATGTGCGTCCTGCATTGCGTGCACATCATGTGGTTACACCCCTCCGCGCGCTCAATGAGAACCTTGCATCCAGGGCATGGCTTCACGTCGTGATTGCGTGCCCACTCCTTGAAAAGGTTGTTGTCCGCCTCGGGGTCGGGGCATGCAAACCCGTCGTGCGCCTCGACGTGGCAGTTGGGGCAGATGCGCAGCAGGCAGGAGGGACATTGCAGGACGGTATCGCGGGATGCACTGCGGTAGATCTGGGGACAATCGGGGGAGGGGCAGTAGTGAAATTCGTCGGGACGGGAATGGATGTGAGCCGCGAATGCTGCGTCGACGGTGGCGTCGAACTCAGGAGCGGTGAGTAATTTGCGAGCGGCTTGAAGAGGGATGGGTTCGGTACATTTAGCATCGTTTCCTAGACAGGTAAGGGGGAAGTATTTGTTATCGACAGAAGAAGTCAGATATCGCGTGAAGCAGTCGCGGCACCAGGTGTGGCCGCAAGGGAGATTAACGGGATGAGTAACCTCGTCAAAGCAGACGGGGCATGAAGCTGGACTACGTCGGAGGTCAGCGTGAAGTTGCGCCTGGCGTGCCCGATAGACAGCATCTCGAGCAGTCTGGTAGGCAGTGTCATTGCCACGAATCACAAGGCGGCGACTCTGAAAGTCCAAGTCGACATTTTCTCGCCCTATTTGTTCCTGAAGTAGAGCGAAGTTGCGGTTCATGAACAGCCCAAAAAGCCGTCCGTCAAGAGGAATAAAATGAATCTGCCGCGCGGCAAGTTCATCTAGCTTGGCGACAATGTGGGCGCGGACATGAGAGCGAGGTTTTGAGCTTCCTAGCAGACGAATTATCCGCCTTGGGATGTCGGTCTTGATCACAACAGTAGGAACCTCTTGTCTGAGGCGTTGTAGGAATGATACGCCCGCTGGATGAGCAAAGAAAGCATCCCAGGCGATGCTTGTACCATGCCGAACAGTCTCCCAATTGAGGATCTTTTCAAGCTCGAATTTGAGCTGTCCAAGTTCTCTGACGTCCTCGCCAGCAAGTTTCAGCATCGGCGCGGGGCGATGGATGATGGACATCTCCGTGCGTCGAGCTTGATTAGTCGTCTTGCACAGAGCCTGGATATCACTAGACAAGATTTCATATTTTTCTTGGGTGATAGAAAACGTGAGCGACTGGAGATGATGGGCGAAGATTTTTGTCTTCCCAGTGAAGACAGGTTTGCGTCCGTGTAGGCGATGAGACGCGTCTTTCGCATCGCTGGGGGTAGTGAAGTGCGCCCAAGCTTGAATGACCCCACCGGGTCTGTAAGGAGGTGATTGGACGATGAAGCTGGACAGCTCCCTATTTTCGCATAAAACCCTCCTTATGCTTGTAGCGGCATAGTCGAGATTTTGATAGTTCGGGCGGGCCCAGACGACGTCATCTGGTTTGCTAAGCCAGACCATGTCTTCCTTGGTGGCATCCAGCGGGAGTCCTCGGAATTGGACAGTAACAATGCCGACCACCGGAATACCGACGTGAATAGAACCGTGAAGGAAACGGTCGCGAAAAGGCTTTTGTCGGGCAGCAGCTATACCTTCGTTGGCACGTTCCAAAGTCGAATAGCCGCAGTATGCGATTCTGGAAGGCGCCTCCCATCGTAGGCGAACGGTAGTGTCCTGGAACAATGCTGTGTTTTTTGAAGCGTTGTGAATAGGAAGCCGTGCAGAGATCTTGCACCCAAATGCCTGCGCCCCATTGAGAGCGGTGGCTGCTTTCTGGGCTTCCCGGGGAGAAGAAAGTCGCACCCGCACGAGCATGTTCGGGCTGTTGACACGAATTGGCAATCTGACGTCGAGGACTTCACCGAATGTGCGCAAGAGATCGGCGACGCCTTCGGTAGTCGCGTGTGCAGGCACGTTGCCTAGGTATACCCAGGGGGTTTCAAAACCAGTTTCGAGCTCTTGGATCATGAAGCCTGGGCCAATTTTGACCCTGCAGTGATCATGGACTACGAGAGACCATGATTGGCCTTCCGTTGAAACCTGCGGAAACTTGAGTTAGCTGCTTAGAATCAAGCCGCGAAGTCGACTGACATGATGATCGCCGACATTTGACGCTGCATTGGTATTGACTGGCCAGTGCATATTCTAGCGACAGTACTGAGAACAGAGGGTAAACCTAGACCGCAAGTCTCAACGCACCAGGGAATCGTAGTCAAGGTCATCGTGGCGGTATTTACAAGCGTATCTTAAAGTGCACTTGTCTCTGAGCCATTGGACACAGGTCTCTGTGTGTTTTGGGAGAGGGCGCATGCCCGCTGGTGGATCTTCAACAGAGGCGTCGGCTGATCTGTATTCGGCAGCTGCATGTACAGCCTTGGGTGGTGGTTGACGCTTCTGATTTTCCGGCTTCAGCACACGAGGAGAGCAATAAAGTACAATAAAGACGTACCGGCTCATCATAGACCAGGTCAGGGTGAAGGTAGTGGCAGAAGTATCGTTTTTGGCACATGTCGCGAGCCCAAATTCGGCATATGTCTGGGAATCTGGGTGGCGGACGCCTCCCTGGCGGTGGGTCGTGATGAGTTGCTGTAATAGCGGCTCCCCGGGCCCTGGGCACTACTGAAGGTTCGCTCTTGGGCGTTTATGTTATTAATACGATAGTAAAATAATGAACTTGAAGGCCTACCAATTCGTCATATACAAGATCAAGGTGCATATAATCGCAAGCGTGCCCATTGTGACACATGTTGCGGACCCAAAGTTGACACGTCGCCGAGAATTTAGGACGTGGGTGTTTCCGCGGCGGCGGTGGACCTTGCTGACAACGTGGGGGGGTGGTGGGTGGTGGCGCGCAGACAGGATTGAGGACAGACGCAGATGGGGGTGGGGGGACGCGGAAAATTCGATTCTAGACGCAGAAGCAGGTGAAAATCAGAGAAGTGGGGACCATCGCTGGGTCTTACCGTTCGCGGAAGTTCCCTCCGATGGATCGATGACGGGGCCCACGCAGGCTCAGCAGTCATATTTATCAATAAATGGCCTCTGAGTAGAGGTGAGTGGGCCGTGCACATTTGTACGCTTATATAATCCAATTGTGGCTGAAGTTGTGGTCACAGAGTACAGCGGTTCTATCCAATACGATTGAGGACTCGTTTAGCAGAGACATTCTATTTGGACAGCATGTTCCAAGGTAGTGATCGTGAAAATCTTCAACAAATCGTATTTTGCACAAGTCAGATGAGTCGCAACACAACCACAGACTGAATTTTGAAAATCGTCTACGCTCATTACCTACAGATTGCTCGCCAATCGTTATCCATGCATTCAGCCCTGTTATCGGGAATGGATGTCAACCTCTGTCGACGCTGCACAGAAACGAGATCTCAGTGTTTACATAAGTGTCGGTGAACCTGGCGTGAACTTGGCGACGGGGGGCCGCTGCTCACGGACCTACTCGACCAATTGGCGTCGCGAAAGGCCCAGATAGCTGCGCTAAATGCCAAA
>JABCKV010000320.1:0-16539 GCA_018282005.1 Asterophora parasitica | reverse complement strand
CAATCGGCGGTGTGGAAAAGCGAAAGATATTCGAGTCCAATATCTATATGGGCCAATTCCGCAGTCTCCCCTTGGAAAGTTTGATCACTGCCATGCTCGATGCATTCAGAGAATGGGTTCAATTCTTTAATCCCCCAACTCGAAATGCGACATCGGCGATGCGCGACATGATAAAATCTCGGAGCCTTCTTCAAGCGCCGATTTCTACCCCACGACGTTCTACGGCAGACCTTCTTCTCCATGATTTTGACAACCTAGACGCCACGTTCTCCATTGTCTTAGAGTCTACGGAGTGGCCCGAGCACGAGACTCCCACCGACTGCCTTCCGCCTCTTAGGACGATCGAAGCGAAGGAGAGCAACAACAAACGAGTCCGTTCAAGCCAGCTGTTTGACAGCGAGGGCGAGCCAAAGTCGAAGAAGAGCAAATCTGTCCCATCGACCCGCGCCTCATCATCTGCGGCTGCCGGGCCTTCTTCAGGCATGCAGCGTTCCAGTCGGATCGCAGGTGGCTCCAAAAAGACAACGTGAACGATCTCTACGCTGTTCAAGACCTATGGCCACCTCGCGTCGTGCTCGAGCTACACGCTTTCCATTCCCTTTACGTACACTACCACTCTTCCGCCTTTTTTTTTGATGTGTATCTACTGCGACCGCTACTTATGAATTTCCACCACGACTGCTTATGACCCTTATGACCTTTCCGACTGCGCTGTCGTCCTACTTCAAAAACTACTAGGCAACTCACATAAGTGATATCGATCATGGATGCATTCAAGGCTAGCGCGCTTTCTACTTGCGCGATCCAGGTGGCATTCGGTCCTGATTTATAGTACACGCTCAGTGCTAACACTCCTACATATGGCACATTGCAGTAGCAAACAGAGAGGAGGCGCCCTTAGCCGTACCCAACCGTAGCCAGTAATAAACCATGCAAGTCCGAAGAAATTATACTTATAAGCGACGACGACTTGGACAGCATGTGTTACCCACGGCGCCTCACCGATTCCACATTCCAAAGGCACTGACTCTCGGGAGAAGCAAGAACAGCTCCAACTTTCCACATCCTTGAGAAGCAAGAAGCGATTCCAACATGGTTCAACCCTCTAGTGTGTATTGTGGTGCTTGGGACATGCTCGATTAATCCTACAAGCTCCTCCGCCTCTCGCGTTCTCCGACGGTGTTTAATGCAGGGCCTCCTTGGCGATCTGGGCCGCGTAGGGGTTGCGCGGGTCGTTGCGGAATTCAGGAGCTACGTGGCGTCCAACGGAGCAGCAGGTGGTGGGTGCGATCCAGGAGGTTGGGGTCGATTATTTGGGGGTGAGGGCGATGGAAAGGAAGGGATGAAGGAATAAAAGAGAGTAGAAGGAAAGCAGAAAGTAAGTTATTGCTAGCTCGACGAAGTAGAAAGACGGAGAGACGTACAGCGGACACCACTGTCCTGGGCCTTGGAGACGAGGTACAGGGTGAAGCTGCCAGCGACCAAGAACGGCCAGAGGGGCTTCGCGACCTAAATACCATAGCCAACATGCGGTGTGTAAGCTTCACGCCAACGTTTTCGCGGTATAAAAAAGACTTGCGGGTGTGGGCCATTTGCGGAGTCCGAGGAAAGCCATTTTGAAGAAGTGAGATTGGAGACCTGTAGAACGAGATAAAAGAGTTTAGCTGTGCTGGTTGGAGGAGGAAAGAAAATGGAGAAGACGCGTACGGTGTGGGGCGGCGGTGGTGGTGGTGGAGGATGTCGGGCAGGACCGTTTGCGTTGATGTGGGCCAAATTTGGTGCCATGGGAATCTTTTACCCTTTTGGGATCACTCTTCATTCAGACAGACGCGTTCCTGCTCTTCCAGAGTCACTGCTCCTACAGAACTTTCGAACTTGCTCGAATTCTGTTGAACTTGTTCTATTCCAAACTCACGACAAATTCCCTTTCTGTGGGTGCTGAAATCCGGGATATACTTGTTCACTGTGTACCCAACTTTGAGATCGGTTCGACATGTCGACACTGGCAGCTCAGGCTGCTTCTGCGAGCGCTACGGCTGGAGCTGTAAATGCACCTGCGGTCAGTTCATCCTCTTATACTTGGAGCTTGTAAGAAAACGAAGTATTCGTTCAAAATATACTGACAGTTGACAGTGGCGACATTATCCCTTCTTCGACGTCGTTCCAGTGAAAGACGCGCATGATCTTTCCAGCGCTCCAGATATATTCAAGGTATGTACAAACTGTCCTCACATGGGGCCCAAACTTACAACTCAGACTCACAGGCAACGCCAGAAATATCGACCATTGCATCGTCGTCTGTCGGCGTTCTCGTCGCAGACATACACGGCAGCGTGCACATTCTGAATCAGGAATTCGAGTCCATTTCCAGTTGGGTTGCGCATGTAGGGGGCCGTGTGACGCATATGGTTGAGCGCAAGGGAGTATTGGTGACGCTTGGGGTGCGTTTGATCTAGTCAAGGCAACGCAGTTCCTGATGCATGCACATGCAGGAGGAGGACTTGGTGCGCGCGCCGCTGCTGAAGATCTGGGACGTTGTGAATAGGGATAAAAAGACCGGCGCACCGGCATTGTTGCGCTCGACCAAAGTGCAGCTGAGCAACCGTCCACACCCCGTGCGTTCCGACTCTTCACAATTTTTATCAATTCTGATTTGGATACAGGTCTCCACAATCGCGCTCTCCTCCTCCCTATCTCACCTTGCCATTGGTCTAGGCGACGGCGCTGTGCTTCTCTACCGACACCTTGACCAATCTCTCTCCTCCTCGACATCCTTGACGACCCTCCCCAAACCGCGCACAATCCAGGATTCATCTCCCACCGCCCCAGAGCCCATCACGGGGCTCGGATTCAAGGAGCCGACAGAGGATAGCCCCAATCTGTCCTTGTTTATCGTGACGATCAACCGCGTGCTGTCGTACCAGGTTACAGGGAAAGGAAGCGGTGGCACACCGGGGGTGGTGGACGAGATTGGGTGCGGACTTGGGTGTGCTACTATGGACTGGCGTGCTGGGAATATGGTGGTTGCAAAGGATGAGGCGATCTATTTCTGTGGGCCCGAGGGACGGGGGCCGTGCTACGCCTACGAGGGTATGTCAACATTTATAGTCTTGACCGGAGAGCTTACCGTATGCCCCAGGCCACAAATCCTCGATCCACACTCACCTGAACTACCTTGTCATCGTGTCCCCGCCGTTTGTCGCAAGCGCCGCGTCTGCATCCGCGACCGTACGCAATTTCGCCGCGCGCACACCAAACTACAACGAATCGGATATCACAAAGGTCACTGTGTTCGAGCCCGAGAATAAGTACGTCGCGTATTCGGGGACGTTCACACAGGATGTGCGCGAAGTCATTTCGCAGTGGGGGCAGATTTACGTGCTTACCAGTGATGGGAATGTGCGTGCTGAGTCTCACTCAAGGGTCGACACTCATTTGTCCTTTCAGCTGCTGTGCCTTCAAGAAAAATCGACCGCGACGAAACTAGACCTGCTGTACCGCAAGTCGCTGTATAGCCTTGCGCTGAGTCTGGCGAAGACGCAGCAACTAGACGAATCGAGTGTTGCTGATATCCATCGGCAATATGGGGACCACCTCTATGCAAAGGGCGACTACGATAGCGCAATGCAGCAGTTTGTGCAGACTATCGGGCATCTGCAGCCTAGCTACGTTATCCGCAAGGTGCGAATTGTCATGTGATAAAGGACGCAGCTAAAATGTGACATGCAGTTCCTCGATGCTCAACGAATCCACAATCTAGTCACTTACCTCCAAGAGCTCCATTCCCTTGGCCTCGCAAATTCCGACCACACAACCCTCCTCCTCAACACTTACACCAAGCTCAAAGACGTCTCGCGCCTCGACAGCTTTATCAAAACCGAGGCGAAGCGCAATGCTGACGATACGGATGAGCTGCCTTTCGACCTCGAGACCGCCATCCGTGTGTGTCGGCAGGCGGGGTACTATGAACATGCGTCGTACCTCGCGAAGAAGTATGAGCGCCATGAGGACTATTTGAGAATCCAGATTGAGGATGCGGGGAATTATGCGGACGCGTTGCTGTATTTGAGAAAGCTGGGACCCGATGCGGTAAGTGGAGTTTGTGGTTTTCCTCCGACAGTGTTATAATGCATGTTATTGGCAGGCCGAGAGCAATCTTGCGAGATACGGCCGTGCGATGCTTGAGAGTCTACCAGAGGAGACAACGAAGCTCCTCATCGATCTCTGTACAAGCTCTGGGCCCCTAACATTTGACACCGAAGGCCCCTCCTCCGCAGTCGTTCAGAAGCAGAGCTCTGCCCCTTCATACCTCTCCTACCTTGCCTTGAACCGCAATTCCCCGGCAATCCCCACCGTGACGACATCAGACACCGTTACACCGCCATCTCCATCTGCCGCCACCGTTAAGCCCGACGCCAGCTCCCGCCATGCATCTCTTCATGACGCATCACGCTCTTCCAGTCCGCCGCCATCACCACCATCCGCCACAACCGCGCAGCCCCCCGCGCCCACAGCCGTGAAGCGCCTGTCCCCGCGGATATACTTCGCACATTTCGTTGACCACATGGAGCAGTTTATCATCTTCCTAGAGACTGTGGCATTGCGGCGGTGGAACCAGACCGTCGACGAGGAACAGAAACCACCCGTCGCGGGGCTGCCGCTACCGGAGCCACCGCTCGACGAGGAGGCCGACCGCCTCGACCAGGTCGCTGTGTGGAATACGCTACTCGAGCTGTACCTCACATTGCCGGCGAAAGGGTACACCGGCACGGCGCTTGACGAGGCCACCCTACGGGGCAAAGCGATGCGTGTGCTTAGGAGCAGCACGCTGCCGTACGACCCAATGCATGCGCTCATCCTATGTTCGAGCCGTGCGTACACGGAAGGCCTAGTTCTGCTCTGGGAGAAGATTGGGATGTACGAGGACGTGCTACGCTTCTGGATGGACAAGGACAAGGAGGGTGCGCCGGGTGCATCAGCGGAGGTGGTGCGGCACCTCGAGGGGTATGGGCCTGACCATCCGCATCTGTACCCGCTTGTGCTGAGGTTCTTGACGTCGACGCCGGAGCTGCTGGAGAGGCATCGTGAGGATGTGAAGAATGTTTTGGAGTATATCGATGAGGAGCAGATCTTGCCTCCGTTGGGTGTCGTGCAGGTGCTCAGCCGGAATGGCGTGGCGAGCATTGGGCTGGTGAAGGAGTGGTTGATGGCGAGGATCAAAGAATCGAGGATAGAGATCCGTAATGTGCGTCTCACTCTTGTTCGCCTTATTTTAGGACCCCTCGAGGCTGACTGGTAATTGTCTGTAGGATCAGGAGCTCATTAACTCGTACCGCTTGGAAACGGCGGCGAAGTTGAAGCAGGTAGAGGACCTAACAGACTCGGAACACCCGCGCGTCTTCCATGTGACGCGGTGCTCTGCGTGTGCCGGGCAGCTCGACCTCCCCAGCGTGCACTTCATGTGCCATCATAGCTATCATCAGCGGCAAGTTAATTTTTTGGTCGATCGCCTGCGCCTTCTCATTATCCTTTTCCAATCGCTCTAGGTGTCTGGCAGAGAATGAAACAGAGTGCCCGAACTGTGCGCGGGAGCACAGCGTCATCCGGGAGATCAGGAAGAACAACGAACGGCTGGCGGATCAGCATGATGTCTTCATTTCTGAGGTGCAGGAAGGGGGCTTTGAGGCTGTCGCGGTGGCATTTGGGAGGGGCGTCTTGAGCATGACGCGGCCCCAGGATATTTCTGCGTAATATATGTACGCTGTTCCAATTTTTCTGTAATCAGGTCACTCATTCCTCGACATTGGCTAGATACCTTACTGTCGCCTTACGATGCGTCATTGAATTCAATGGTTTTCCTCAATACTCGATTGGACCTCTGCGACAGTGAGCAATACTAAGTCCCCAAAGGTAGATTCATATGCCCTGTTTCAATTGATTAGGCACGTTGGAGGACCAATGTCGCCCAGTCTGGAAGAAAGTCGGTCTTGCGATAGCAGACTCGCGTTACATGGGAGCCTTGAAGGACATCCCCTTTTCGCCCTCACAGCCTGTACTCGTCGAAACGACAGCCCCATACTTACCTCCACCAGAAGTTATGCAGAGGCTAAAGGAGATCATAGCCGAGGCTGGATTCGAACAGGAGCCGGGCTGGTTCGTTGTGGTGCAATGAATCTCTGTCCCCCGCCGCATTTGCATCGCAACGACAACCTCATACCGCCGCCAGATGTCATGCAGCAGCTGAGGGAGAACATGACCAGGGCTGGATACAATGGGAGCGCCGGTGGTTCGTTGTTTTAAGAGACCGCTGAATTGCCCGGCCTCTTCGGTTCTTCGAGAGAGTGCGTGTCCAGGTTTCCATCCATCACAGTGGTATGGAACTGACGGAAATGTATCCTTGTAGAGATTTTCCTACAGTTCAATATGCAGTCTGTAACGTACTCCAAGATGATAGTAGCAATATTTTTGCAGGTCCCCCTACTATATTCAAGCCCTTGTCAACTAGGTTAGAGCCTTCAATTATTTCCAGATCTTGCCGGACTTGCCTCGGATCAATCGGGAGCCAATCCTTGTTCAACTTTTTCTACTGTTCATTGTGTTTTGATGACTAGCTTTAGTAGTATTTTTATTTTTTCAGCAAGTCGGTCAAGAACGTTACGCCACAAGGCTGCAAACTGGCCTTCCTTCCCAAGAAGCCATCAACCCTCAAAGACTCTTTTGGAATTTCGATCCAGGAGGTATTTCACTTGTGATGCATGCAGAGGAAATACAACGATCCACCGCAGATGAACTTGAATTTCTTTCGACCAAACCCTTCGCGTAAGTGTGGCGTCGGCGATAGCCAAAAGCCCCAGTCCCGGCTAGTCTTTCCTTCTCTTCGCCGCTACCCTCGATACTGCCATATTTTAATGTGAATGCCACACAATATCAACCTACCCTCAGTCGAGAAATACCGGATGGAAGTCTTTGCGTTGAGATTCATTCATTCCCGTGTTGTGAGTACAGAAAATTTAGAAATACAGGCGTGGTACACGGCAGCTTATATCGCTCATATCTAGAACATGAAGAAAATCGGTGCCCGGCTGACATCTTTGGCGTCGATGCATGGGCCACACGGTAACGCGCATTGATGGACCCTGGCGAAACAACAATCAGTTTTCTCTGCATAGTTAGAGAAAAAGATCTTGGTTGAACATACGGGCAGTGCTCCCCCTCCCAATTCGGGACAACTCGCGATTTTCCCGTGCTCTTGCCGCCCCGGGGAGGTGGCGCTAGTGCTGTGGCGTACACCGGTTCGCCATCAACTTCGTTCATGCCCACGCACTTGATGCTGTTTATCGCCAGTTCAGGAAGAGCATCACCAGGAACCCATTGTGCGGGCACAGATCGATCTCCCCTGGACAAATTGAAATTTGGCGAGGTGCGAGATGTAAGAGTGGAGACAGTAGTGACCATATCTTCCTCAGATGAACAGTAGCACGTGGATTCTGAGTCAGTGTCGTTCTTCACAAGTTCTTGCAGGCTATCGCAGATTTTTCCATAGAAAAACTATAACGACAGTCAGTCGTGTAAAGCACAGTGAGGAGCGCAGAACGCACCTGTTTGGGCTTTGCATTTTTCTCGGGGCTCGGGGGCCATACACAGATCGAAGGGATGGGGTACGCCACATTTCTTATTTTGGCCACAGGAACAGGTCCTACGCAGCCGTCGTCGACCAGAATCCAAGTGTCCTCCCGCTCGCCATACGCAGACTCTACACCCTGGGAGATCTCCAAAGCAAGTTCCATCATCGTCAAGGTCAGCTCCCGTTTGGGAGGCGGAACGCGAGAGATGCGTCGGAGAGGTGCGCCGCCAGTGTATACCACATTCTGGGAAGCGTGTGCGGGAGCACACGCGATGAAAGAGACGACGCGTGTTTGGAGGACGTGGAATGTCTGGGAGATGCGGTGGCGCATGCGCATGCGCTGTGAGACTGGCATACTCGAATATGTGGACGGTGGTAGAATGATTTCTGAGGATGCACACGACACGATTAAGACGTGTATGTGCGATGCAGCTCATTGTAGAGATTGAGGAGGCTTTATACAGAGAGTACAAGGTCCAAGCTGCCCGTGGCCATGGTGAGGCTGTAAAGCGCTAGGGTGTCAAAGCGTGTCCCAAAGCGTGTCCCGACGACGGTAATTGTCTGTGTCGATGGCCATAGCACGCTCTGATCTACCCACTTCAGCGCTTGGACTGCGCCGCAAATAATAAGGCATTGGACGCTTGGGCCTCCAGTGTGAAGCCAGTGTGAAGGGCGATTGGGGTCAATTGTGGTGGCCATTTTTGTTCCGAGTCCAGATTGATCATCTATCATCTTTTTTATTATTAGATTCGCCCAAGACTCGCCAGTATCAGTCATCTTCGGCGGCAGAAAGCATAGGTAAGCCTCAAAGCATGAGCCGTCCAAGAGTACGAGAACGAGCCGCACAGGTTGTGTCGACGTCTGCATCTTTGGGAAGGTCAGAGCAAATGTACGAAGCCTCAAGCTCCAAATTCCGCACATCGCAACCTGAAATATTTCAAATGACATCGAAGACCATCCACAGCTCTGAAGACTGGGATGCAACTTGCAAGATACAGTGGACTCGGAGCCCTCAAAGTTGCCTCAAGATTTTGCAACGGTCAGGCCATGGGAGATATAAATAATTACACAAGGTTCACTCCGTCGGGGTGTAAGGTACAAACCTTGAGGACCATGCGCCCCCTTTGAACGAGTGTTCTGGGCACTTGATGGACATCGCTCTGCCAAATGAAGGCTACAGATGTAGTAAATCGAATTAGAATCGAGCTGGAAAAGGACACATCGTGTAGAACTCAGAAGGCGGGACAGGGAATTCTTATGCACAGAGAAAAGGCCCAAAGGCTGGAAGGTATGCACAACAAGCTTCAAGAAATATTATGTGAGTTCCAGAAGCGTTCAGAAAGAGCCCATGACTTCATACCTCCCTCAAAGCCTCACTCGGCGGCATGCTCTCTCCCTTGGGCAGCTCGATCGACATGACCATGACGTTCCGCAGCACCCCGTCGTCCAATTGATGTGGGGCTGTTATCTGCGAAATTCGCGCGGTTGGAGAATACGTCATCTAGGAGTGTCCACGGGAGAACATCGCCGTCGATAAGCGTATAGGAGGGGCGGGGCCCGGGATTGGTCGACTCTGTGCGCCGCAGGGTGAGTGCGAGGAAATGTCTCTAGGGCGAGTTAGCCGTGTATGGAGGCAAAAGCAGAATACTTACCCATTGTGGGTCTTGGCGTACGCCGATAGGTCGCAGAGAATGTCCCCTCTGAGCACGTCCGCGTTAAATTGATAGGTTCGTTATGTTCATGTTATACGTAATACCTGGTGCGTTGCCCCTGCTTCACCTTCGGCCCCTTCTCTCCTAGGTATATCCCAGAATAGTTCAAACTCTTATCCGTGGCATACAGTGGACTGAAAAATCATTAATAGATGATTGCGGCAATGAAGTAGTACAATTTCGCGCCATTTCCCTTTGTGCGATGACCAGTCCGCCTTCTGGCTGTGAATGAAAGGTGATATAAACCACAACCGCACACCACGAGGGGGAATTTACCAATATGGAGCAGTACGGCATTTGGAGCAGCGAAGAAGGGGCTTATCTTTATCTTGCGCCCCAGACTGTCCACACGATGATCTACCCGATTCTAGCGGGGGTCAGGAACACGGGTCGCTATAGGTTCCGTTGACGGTTAATTTGTTGAAGAAAACGCGCGGAGAGGCCAGGGAATAGAAGAGGACTGGAAGAGAGCAAATGAACTGGGCCCAGTATTACTATCTAGCAAGTACTTGTAAGGTGTCTAATCAATGAGCGCGTACTTGTAATGTATCTAGAGCGCTGAACGCGAAATGTCACACTTGTCACACACGCGTCGCGCCTTCTGTGATGACCATCTGCCAAGTGCCAACCATTTCCCCACCCGTGATGGCCAAGTCCGCGATGTCCGCACAATGCTGCCTTGCTGCGCATAACTTCTCTTCTCCTCCCCCTCTGCTAAAGAATGCGTTGCCCCCGTCGGCGTCCCCTACGCAACGCTCTCCTCTCTCTAATCGCTTCCTCTATACCGCCTGTCTATTCTCAAGGCAATGTAACAGACTACGCCCCAGCCACAAACGTCCAATGCCCCGACATCTCGACCGCGCCTCTCATCCGTGTCTTCACGCCGCAAAACCAGTCCATACATCCTCAGGAGGCCGAGTACATCACGCGACGTACGCAGGACGTGCTCCCAGGTGCGTGGGCGGACTGGCTGGGCACGGGCGTCGGTGGGCACGGGTATAATATTGCGGACTTCCAGGGAAATTTCCCCAAGGTGGGGATGGCGATCCCCGGTGGCGGCCTGAGGAGCGCGATGTATGGCGCTGGGTGCATTAGTGGGCTTGATGCGAGGGATGAGGCAGCGAAGAATGCGGGGACAGGCGGGCTGCTGCAGGTCGCATCGTATCTTGCCGGCCTCTCAGGTGTGTAAAATTCGTGTCTTGAGAAAGTTTAAACCTCTGTCGGTGGTCCCTCCTCAATTGTGGCCACTGCGTTGGTATTGCTTTCCGTAAATCTTCAACTTTGGTCTTTGGTCTAATGGTTCGACGTGCAGGTGGCTCGTGGATTACCGGCTCGCTGATGTTCAATAACTGGCCGAAGATCAGCGACATGGTGCTGGGGAATGGAAACGACATGGACGGGTGGCTTCTCGAGCTTTCGTTGGCCACGCCGGACGGTATCAACATCTTTTCCAACAAGAACCAGGAGTACTTTGGGAGTTTACTATGGAGCGTTAGGGCGAAAGCTGACACGGGAATGTACGTGCTAGACCAACGCCGTCTCCTCATACAATCCAATTAATCCACAACGCAGTGATACCAGTATAACGGACCCGTGGGCACGCATGATCTCGTTCCATTTCCTTAACCAGACGAACCGCAAAAATTTCTTCACGAACGACAGTGCTCACGGCGCAGGCCAGTTATGGTCCAAAATTCCCCAGATCCCGGCATACCAGCAGCACCAAACGCCCTTCCCGATCGTGGTGGCGGATTCTCGCCCCGTCGGTTCGAATCTCACGACCGCACTGTCCTTCGATCCCATAGTGTACGAGGTGCGTTGTAGTAGCCATTCTTACTTGCCTGAGCGGCTACCTTACTGCTAGTGGACATTTGGTTAGATCTCGCCGATGGAAATCGCCTCGTATGACCCGAATTTGAGCGCCGGCATGAATCTGACGTATGCGGGGACGCACTTGTCGAACGGAAGGTCCATAAACGGATCTGCCTGTGTGACAGGATTCGACCAGGCAGGATTCGTAATGGGGACGAGCGCCAGTCTCTTTAACGTATGACTTCACCTCCCCTCTCTCGTCCTTCCTGAACTCTAAGATCATGTACTCCATCCAGCAACTTTTTGACTTCGCGCGCAACAAGTTATCCTCGTTCTCAAACGGGGACGGTGCGGGGCTGCTGTATATCCTAAGCCGCCAGCTGCGAGAGGTGCGCACGCGCGCGGACGATGTGGCGAACTGGCCTAGCCCGTTCAATGGGTTGAGGAACGAGACATTTGAAGATTCCGATAAAAACTGGCTAGAACTCATTGATGGCTCGTCGAACAAGGAAAACATACCGTATTCGCCGCTCTTTGTAAGGGCAAGGGCGTTGGACGTCATTGTCACTATTGAGGGCACGTCAAGTGACTCTAATAATTGGCCAAAGTACGTCTTCAAGCTACTCGTATGATGCTATGTATGGACTGAACATGATATCATCGGAATAGCGGCTCTGCGGTGATTCAAAGTCAGGAAAGGCTGGCGAGGCTGCTGCTCCAGTCGCACCAGCAGTTCCCGCCCATCCCGCCGACAGCAGAGGCGTTCATCGAGGCTGGCGTCAACGCTCGTCCAACCTTCTTCGGCTGCGACCCCAAACAAAGCCCGCCTGAGTTCCCGCTCGTCATCTACCTCCCAAATTCGCCTCCCATCAACGGCGACGACCCCGTTTCCAAGTAAGTAACGTTTAATCATCCCCCTCGCATGATCCCTCATATTTATTTCACTCCCCAGTACGAATACATTCAAGTTGGCCTACACGCGCAAGCACCAAGAGCTCTTCCTCTCCCAGGTGCACACGAATACCATTTCAGGCTTCACGCCCAACGCCAATACCCCCGATCCAAACTACGGCATCTGCCTCCAGTGCGCCGCCATCGACCGCGCACGCCTCAAGGTCTCTCCCCCAATATCGCGGTCAGCGATATGCGACCAGTGCTTCCAGCAGTACTGCTACGACCCGCTCAACCCGCCCTCGAAGCTCGAGCTGCCGGGCAGGAAGTATGTGTTTGTCGACCCCGACCCGGTGGGGATCAGTAAAATCGAGGGTTTCCTCAGCAAGAATAAGTTTGCGCTCATCGGCGCCTTCGCGGGTCTGGTGGTGTTCCTTGCGTTGAGTATTGCTGGATTGTGAGTCTCTCCTGGAGTTCAGGAGAGGGGCAGTGGCTGATTTGACACTTTTTCAGGCTTTTCTGGAAGAAGCGGCAAACACAGCAGAGGTATAAGCGCGTGCAGAGTATGCACGCCGATGACGTGCCGTTGTTCCGGTCTCGATATTCAGATCATCCGAGGGGGGAGTCCTATGAACTGCCCAACCATCGTGGCCCCCTTGGCCGGTAGATTATTTCATCAGCTTTTGGACTTGATGCTTTGCTTTTTTTTCTGTCTGTACATATATTGGTTGCCTTCGGTCAACTACGGTTCTGAAACATGTATGGACTTTGATGACACCCCCACTTTTGTATACGTCACTACTCACTCTCATGTACTTATGACAATCGTGTAAATCGACGTGCTGTCTCTACGTTGTCGCCTCCCTTGTGCCTCAGACTGTCCACACTAGACACATTTCGTCTTGTCTGGAACTTGGAAGATATACCGAGTAGACGGGTGATTTGTTGAGGAAAACGTGCGGAGAGGCCAGGGGATAGAAGAGGACTGGAAGATTCAAGAGAGCAAATGAACCGGGCCCAGTCTTACTATCTAGCAAGTACTTGGGTCCAAGGTATCTAATCAATATCTTCCTTCAGAACGCGAAAGGACCCGCCCTAAATTTTAATCAAGTCACATGTCAAAATTGATGGGACAAGCAGTTCACGCGTGTTTATGGACTTGTTCAACTTGTTACGCCGCCCATTATATTGTTACTGCGAGAGTCACAGTCGGGAAGCCTGCAGGTACCTTTTGGCAGCAAAGTTAGTGTCGCCTTAAGTTTTTCCCTGCCCCGTGCCGATCCTAATTAGTATGGAATCGGCCATGACAGCGTGGTCCATCTGGCCATTGCTCGTCGATCACATTTATAAATCAGACTTCGGCTCCGAAGGAAATAAGTGCTCCACTCCTCTCTCTCACCATGGCCCCTTCCACCTCCAGCATCTTACAAGGGTCTCTGGGCCCGCTCAATTACGACGCCGTGAGCGGTGACGAATTCGTGACAACTGCACTGCCAACCTATTGGGACGAGCTGAATCAAGCTATGTCTGATCTTTTCGTTGGGCCTATGCCTGTGGATCAGTTCCTTGAAGACTTTCTTCCCAATTCCTCTCAGGAAACCCCCATCGTTACCAAGGATCACTTCAAGTCTGTACCCATAGATGGTCACGAAGATTTCATGTACAGACATTTCGTACGGAACCTTTCTCCCCTCCTACGGCGTGGATCGCTCTGAGTGGGATTTTGAAATCCTACCATCCAAGGCAATGTCACTCGCTCACAGCTCATCCAGTACACAACAGAAATCCTCTCTCGCCAACATCGCTCCTTCGCTTTCACTGTCCTTATTGTTGGGACGTACATGCGCTTCATTCGTTGGGATCGCGCCGGCGCCATTGTCACCCAACGCGTCGACTACCGCGAGGACTGCCACGCATTCGTCGAATTTCTTTGGCGGCACACTCATCTCGACGACGCTGCACGCGGACTGGATATCCCAGTGTCCGCCCCGCCACCCCCGAAGAGCGGCACCTGGCTTACGAGGAGCTCAAGGACTGGCGGGCCAAAAATGAGCGTCCTGTCGTGGTATTCACCGTCCCCGACGATGATGATCAGCCTCAGGAATTCATTGCTTGGGGCTCCATGACCTACCCCGACTCCGTCACGGGAAGATGCACCCAGGCATACTATCTTCGAGAAAACCACTGGGAAACGATGCTCCTTGAAGGACGCGTGGCGCGCTTTCGACTTGGAGCCTGAAGGCGAGATTCTGAGGCTGATTTCCGCCAACTTCTACCTCCTTGAACCGTCCAGCTTCGACGCTTCGTTCTCAACAGTTTCGACGGCCTTGACAGGATGTTTTATACTGTCTTGACCTCTACCACTATGACCTGGCCGCAGGACGAGACTCCCGCTGATTGCATTCCGGGATTCAGGAAGATAGAGGCAGCGGTGGAGCAGAACTTGAAACGAGTCTCTTCAAGCCAACTCGACCGCGACGGCCAGCCAAAGTCGAAGAAGAGCTAGTCAGATCGCAGGTGGTTTCAAAATGACAACGTGAACGATCTTTGCACTGGTCCCACTCCCACCTCGCGCCGTGCTCGAGCTACACGCTTTCCATTACCTTTACGTATACCTACACTTGCCATTCATCCGAATCCAGCGATCGTTGCTTTGTTTGATGTACGTGCTCTAGTGCGGGCGCACCCTACGATTTCCACTACGACTACTTATGACATTTGCGACATTTACGATCTCCCCGTGGCTGCGCTGTCCAATTCTACACATCACGATTACTATTCTCTCGTCGTCCTACTTACACAACCTCTACGCACTCAGTACACAGTACTCATGCCAATGATATCTATCAATGATGGATGCATTTGCAGTGTACTACGTGCTTCCTACTTGCGCCATATAGTACGCGCTCACCAGCGCTCACTGCTAACACTCTGACATTTGGCACGTTCAAACGGAGAGAGAGAAGACGCACATAGCCGTACCCATCCGTCGCAGGTACATGGAAGTTCCACGTCTGCCTTTGGGAGACTAGTAATTGCAGCATGTGTGAGCCACGGAATCGGCTAGGCGCCGGCGTCGAGGATGGGGAATTCATTGCTTGGGCCTCCATGACCAAACCAGACACCGTTACTGGAAGGTGTACCAGAGCATACCCCGTTTTTGAGATCGCGTCCGGGAAACGCTACTTGCTGAAGGATTCGTGGCGTCCGACTTGCATCCTGAGGGCGAGATTCTGAAGGCTATTCAGAAGGTCCAACGCGAATGTACAACGAAGTTTGGTCTCGCGTCACACTGACAGATTTATTTATTTGTTCTGGAACTCAAAGACCTCCAACGATGCCCAGTGGCAGAATTCCGCGACGGACGATGACCCAGGACTGTTCCCTGCCCCCCTTTCCCTCCCTGACAAACGAAATTTCGAACACTGGCTATGCGGTAACTCATGGCCCCACATCACCCACCGCATTCATCTTGCATTCATCATCGCTTTGTCGTTGACTTCATCGGCCGGCCCATCAAGACCTTCACCTCGTCGAAACAACTGGTTCAGGTCGCTTACGATGCATACACTGGCAAGCTTCCTTTCTAAATCCTTGCATACATTAATTGACATACTGTTGCCAGCATATCGAGAAGTTTACAACCTTTGCAAGATCCTACATCGAGATATCAGCGCCAGGAACATTCTCATTGATGCGGAGGGTCGGGGTATTCTCAATGATTGGGACCTCGCATCGAAACTCAAGCATGGTCGTCATCATGAAAGAGTGGTCAGTCCTCTCATGATATCACATTTTCGATAATTGCTAACGATCGTTGGGTACTACAGGGTACCTGGCAGTTTATGTCGTGTCTCCTGGTCTCCAAGCATCACACCATCCATACTATTCAAGATGATTTCGAGTCCATATTTCACGTCGTCCTCTACCATGCCCTTCGCTACTTGCCGCACTCTGGAGCCAGGGAAAATGTTCTGGAGCTTGTTCGGCAAATATTCGACGACCAAATGCTCGACAACGAGGGAAACCGAATTGGCGGATACGGAAAACGAAACCTATTCGAAAATGATGCTTCCTTGGGCACATTCCACAGCCCCCCTTTGCAACGCTTGGTCAGTGCCATGAGGGGTGCATTCAGACAATGGATTCGATTCTTTGATCCCCCGAAGGCGGACGTTACATCTGTTATGCATGACCTGTTAGCGATGGCAGCTGAGAATCCGCCGACTTCCACCTCCTTAACCCGTCCAGCTTCTACCTCGGGCTTCGTTCTCGACGGTTTTGACAGCCTTGACAGGATGTTCTATACTGTCTTGACCTCTACCACTATGACCTGGCCCCAGGACGAGGCTCCCACCGATTGTTTCCCGCGACTTAGGGAGCTGGAGAATAAGTAAAAACGAGGCCGTGATTCTGAAAGCCAGAGGGATTGCCAGCCAAGGTCGAAGAAGAGGAAAATAATCGCATGTTCATTGACCTAGTGCGGCTCAAGGCTGCCCA
>JABCKV010000319.1:0-16562 GCA_018282005.1 Asterophora parasitica | reverse complement strand
TTCTCCATCGACTGCTGGCGGGGGTCGGCGAAGGGCGATACCACTGGAGATGCGTTGGCGAATGGCTCCTGTGCGTTGTGCGATGGAGACAGAGAACAACTGGAGTTGGGTGTCGTGGTACGGATTCTGGTCGGGAGACGTCCCCTATGAGCGATGCGATGGCGCCGTGGTGGGTCTTGACTAGTGACTTTTGATGGACATTGGATAGGGAGTTGCGCAGGCCGCTGCCGCTCGACTGAATCGTCCCTGCGTCGTCCAAGACATTGTTAGCAGCCCAAGGGACGCGACTTGTACGACGTACCGCGTGTACTGTATCTGACGGCGTCGTCGTTCGTGAATATGCCGCGCTGTCTGGCCTGTAGGTCATCGTCGTGCCGATCTCCCTACTTCTCTCTCTTTGTCCTTCGAGTTTTGCGGCACATTGTCTGTTGCCATGTCTGCAGGTAGGCCAGGGCGTCGGGGGCGGTGTTTGGATATGGACGGGTCGGAATTTCCAAATACGGACCTTTTTTCTGCATTTTTGGCATGCTACGGGGCCGGCAGCGCGCCGCGCGCCGAGCCTTGGGCTGACTAATGCTCTCTTTTCGCACGTTCAAGGAGTGGCGCCGTCTGGTATCGCGGGCGCCCTGCATCTCTCGTTGTCTTGTTCAGGTCATCACGGCCATCAGAGTCCTCCAAGCATGGAATTCTCCGAAAGCGTTTCCGAGACTTGAAACCTTCTTCAATCGTTACTATTGACGTGGTATACTGAGCTGGGACTCTATCTCATCGGATCTTAGAGGCCCCTCTTGACCCTTCCCACCTATCACTCATTGTCTCCGAACGCACAGGAGCCATTCGCCAACGCATCTCCAGTGGTATCGCCCTTCGCCGACCCCCGCCAGCAGTCGATGGAGAACCAATAGAGCATTAATCCGTGTTTTATGAGTGTATATTATCAGATACAAATAAAACTTAAGCAATGCGCGTTGATATTGAGGAGCAAGTACAACAGCTTATATGGGGCGTGGCTGGAAGGGGCGGAATTTCCAATACCGGAACCACCTCCAAAAACGCGCGACGGCGATTGATATGATTAGCAGGGGAAAGTGCACCGGCTAGCTATGTGAGTGTTTGCTATTCATAACAAATTATAAGTAACAAGATACTTATACCATCGCTTCGCTCTGGTACCGATCTCAGCGGAGGATTCAGGCATTAAACAAACCGTATCCCGCTGAAATTACTACAACTTTCATATACCCCCTTGCCTGAACTGGGCCTCGCTGCAGTGCGCCTTGGACGACTTGAGACTTCAAGTCAATGTCAACGAACAATAAACCCCATTTGCGTACGTGTAAACCAATGATAATTATACAGCGACGGACTGAATAGCAGCTTTCACACCCCGTCGTTCATATGTCCGCGCCAACCATGCCTAGCAGTAAGTAAGTAACACAGAATCGGTGGACATAAATCAACATGACAGTTCAACAGGCAGATACAAGTATATCACATACCTGAAGATTCGGCCACTCATCAAGCACATGGATGCCTGCTCGGCCATGTAGACGAACCCTGAAATAGATAAATGAGACGAGTCGTCGAAGATGTGCGCCACATTCATTATTTATTGATCAGCTCTGCACGGATGGAATGCAAATCGATCCACTTACCAGGGCAGGACGTTCATATCGGCGATAGTGTACTTCCCGCGTCCCGGACCTGCAAGCCAGTCGCGGTCGGAGAGGCCGAGCTCTAGGACGCCGTACAGCCGCCGGGTCTCTTCGTGGTATCCTATGAAAAGAGGAAGACGACGGTCGTTGATGGTGGGCATGATCGAAGCGAGTAGATCGTCACTGACTTTGCTTTCCGAAGGGGACGTCTTGTGGACAGTAGTGGCGAAAGTAGTGCGCTTTCGGGCGAAAAATAGAACATTAAGGTTTTCGTCAAAGCAGCACAAGCCATGGATGGGAGGAGAGCTAACTTACCCTGACCCTGCAAAGGCCCGAGTACACCGTCCTGCATGGGGCACCGTACCGTCAGTTGTACAGCATTGATTAGATAGATAGATTCAGGACGAGTCTCGTCTCACCCCGAAAAAGACCCATTGGATCATCGAGCTGTACTCTCTTGGGAACTTGGGCGCATCGAACGAGAATGTTTTCTTCGGGTCGAAGTTCGCCTCTAGGTAGAGCAAGATCGCCGCGCTCTCGAATACGGGGAAATCGTCGCGCGTGTGGTCGACGAGGAGGGGGAGGCGGGAGCTAGGGTTCATCCGGACGAACCAGTCTTCCTAACACGCGTAGAAATAGATGGTTAGGTCGGGCTACTATTTAAACGCATGCTGAGATGGGGTAAAGAGGATCATAGCACATACTCTGTGTGTGCCCTTGGATATGTCAAGGCGGTGGATGCTGGTGGAATGGTTGATCAGACTCGCAAGTAGGCGCTTCGCCGACCCGACTCACTTGTATTCGAGTTGTGGGTGAATGGTGCGAAGCTCCTCCAGGTAGATCGAGACTTTAAGGCCGTTGGGAGTGAGGTGGTTCGTGAACAGCGTCAATTGCACGGTTGAGCCCGACATGCTGGGTATGTGATAGACTATTTGTGAAAATCAAGCTCCTGTTACTGAGATTGAGGGATATAATGCACTCGAAGCCAATGGGTATACGAATCGGAGGAGGTATGTTACAAGTTGAACGAGTGCAACTATTCCCGTTTATCTCGGAACCCCATTTAGACGGCCTCGCAATTATAACACAGGTCAACAAGCATCTTGACACTACAACTACTACTGACCAACTCTGCTACCGTCGTAATTCCTTTTGAAAGATGCTGCGCAGCTTTCCGCGCGTCTGCCGCTTTGCAGCACCAGAACGACATTCTCATTCCCCAGGCTGGGCTTACAGACACAGAATGACCTGCCGTGCAATCCACTCGGAGCATACCATCGCAGATCCTTCACCTTCTGGCAGCCACGGCTCTAATTCCACGTCAATTTCTCTATCACATCCCAAGGATCCTTCAGGAACTTCCTCCAAATCGTCCTCACCACAGTCCTTTTCCACAGGAGACGGTTCCGATCCACCCACCGCAGGTTCAAGTTCCAGCCGATCTGGTACTTTCAACCAGGATCAACCACTCACTGGCATCTCTCATATATCGAGCGTTCCGTCCACCGAGTTCGCGCAGAACCCTACTGCGACGTATTCGAACCCACCGTTCCACACACATGCGTTCTTTACTGCGCTCGAGAAGACGTTCCCGACGCCGACAGCTCGGAGCCTCATGCGGGCCACACGCGCACTCCTTGTCGATCGGTTGGGTAAAGTGAGGAGAGAGGGGTTGACTACCAAGGATCTCGACAATGTACGTGGCTAGCCCGAGTGTACTTTCAGGCGTTCGCGATTCACGTTACCCCAGCAAGCGTATTTGTTTCGTGCCGCCTTGTCGGAGCTGCGCGCAGAGATTACTATGATGACGAAGAATGACTCTGCTGCGATACGGACTGCAACGGCGGCGCTGCGGAGGGAGGTCGACCGTTTGGACGTCAAGATGAAGGAGGATATCGGGACCTTGAAGCATGAGTACGTGCCGTCATTCCTTCAAAAGTGTCTTGTGAATGTCATAGCCTCCGTGTGTAGGATTCAGATGGATGTCGACAGTCGCAAAGCGGAGGCCAAGTCAGACGTGAAGCAGCGAGACATCGCCATCGAGGTGTGTTTGGACTCATCGTCGTACAAGTGGCCCTCTCACAAGTGCCTTCTCTCTCAGGAACTTCTGAATCAGGTTATTGTGAACGTCAGTGATCTGCGTACGGACGTCGAGGAAATTAAGTGGGAGAATATGCGGAAAGCTGTTTGTATGTGCTCATCTGCATTACGCGTCGTCGTCCATTCACCCTTTCATGCAGTCGCGCTCTCTGCGTTCGTCCTCGTCATCATCATATCGATGGAGATACGTCCCAAGCCCAAACCTCCTACCCCGTCCCCTCCTCCACCGCCACCGGTACATAACGTGCCAGGGTCTGAATGGGCGACATAATCTCGTCCCAGGCAAAACTCACCTTAGAACAATGATTAGAAGATGACTCACATCACCATAATATGATAATTTACAACTGTAGCATCGCATGTATACCTAGTACCCGTACGCAAACCATCTACTTATACACATGAATCTGACCACGACAGACCTATTTAACCCCCAGCTTCCCCAGTTTGGATGAGAGTTCCTCCACATGCGCGTCGCCAGATCCAGAAGGTTTCGTCGTCGCAGTGGACGACGACGCGGGTTTCGGCTCCGCCTTCGCCGCAGTCTCGCCGGTCTCTCCAGCCTTAGCCTCCTCGTCGTCGTCTTCCCAATCATCCGGCACGCTCGCCTGCTCCGCCTTCTTCTCCCGCCGCTTCGCGTTCTTCTTCGCAGCCTTGCTCAACGGCTTCGCTGACCCGGACGCGGCGGCCGTCGACTGTGGGGGCGGCGCCCAGCCTATGATATGGCCCTTGGGCAGCGCGTTCGCATCCATCTGCGCCTGGCGCGTGCCCCGGAACTTGCGCACATCCTCCTGCGGCGTGAAGCCAGGCCGGATTTTTATCTGCTTGCGCACACTTGTGTAGGTGATTTCAGCACCATGAGATGCGATTAGATGGATAGGATAGATATAGCGCCACTTACGTTCCATCCGGCCGCCGTGACTCAGGGATAACGCGCTCGAGCGTCTGCGGGTCGAGTGCGATGCCGGCGACGGTCTTGTCGGGATTTATGGGCGGGCGCGACATGGTGATACGGGAAAGGGTTGTGTTAAGGGCCGTGGGAACGGGCGTCTCATTGAACACGATCGGTCTTCGGCTGCTGCCAGAAATTTCAATCAATCATCTTGCCTTCCTCGAGGGCTCGTCACACTCGATTCTTCAATGCGTTATGCAGTTCTGGTCACTGGCCCGGCGGGAGCTGGAAAATCGACGTTTAGCACGTCTTTCATGACGCATCTCCAGGCATCCAAACGGACAGGGCATCTCGTAAACCTCGATCCCGCGGCGGACTCGGCGAGCTTTGAGTACGAGCCGTCCATCGATATTCGCGAGCTCATAAACCTGGAGGACGTGATGACCGAGCTGGGGTATGGCCCGAATGGTGGCCTCGTGTATTGCTTCGAGTAAGTGAGTGAACTGCGTGGGATGAGGGTGCGGAATGGAATGGAATACTAAATGTGCTATGTTATGTGTCGCAGATACCTCTTGGAGAATATGGACTGGCTGGAGGAGGAGCTTGGAGGATTTGAGGATGACTACCTCATAATCGACTGTCCTGGTAAGTCCGATCGTGCAGAAACCTGATATCCAAGCGCTGATGATAACTAGGCCAGATTGAATTGTACACTCACCATCCGTTCCTCCCTACACTCGTCCAAAACCTCGCGAGGCTCGGCATACGGACATGCGCTGTCTACCTAATAGAGTCCCAATTCATGGAGGACCGCTATAAGTTCTTCAGGTGCGTCGCATGGCCCACTCAGTCGCGCTTTCACCAGGTTGACTTGGACTATAGCGGTGTCCTATCAGCAATGTCGGCGATGGTCAACCTCGAAATTCCGTGGATCAACATCATGTCGAAGATGGATCTCGTCACGTCGAATCCCGAAGATCCTTCAGGCGGAGCGAGGAATGGCATTCGCGGCCGTAAAAATATAGCCAGGTATGCCACCGTAGATCAGATGTCCGTGTCGAGCCCCGCTCCAACTCAATTGACATAGGTATCTGGACCCGGATCCCTTGCTTCTCGCTACAAGTTACGGGCAGGACGCGAACCCATCCAACCCGCGGTTCCATGCGCTAAATCAAGCCATCGTGCAGCTAGTATGTATTTGTGTTCAACATAAACGTTAGCAATTCTCACATGAAATTTCTTATAGATAGAGGACCACCCCCTCGTTTCTTTCCTCCCGCTGGATCTCTCGAACACTGATTCACTAGAGACAGTGGTAAGTCATATCGACTATACGATGCAATACGGCGAAGACGAGGAGCCAAAAGAGGTGCGTTTATCGGATCCCACTCCAACCTTTTGCCGCATGGTATAATATTGAATAATTTGCTCCACAGCCCCACGATTTAGACGAAGGAGACTTCCAGGAGGAGTGATATATATTCTCCCTGCCTCATTTTGTCACTCGACTTTTTGGAGGTCACTAAGTGCGCTCTGGGTTAGCGTTTGCTGAGTCGCGTCGCATTGGAACCCATTCAGGACATCTTCTCTTGCATGTATGTAGCATTTACATAGTGGGAACTGTAGCACTCGGAGCGCCACAGCCTCTGGACAGCCATTAATTGCGCAGTGCGATGGTGAGCAAATATGATGTCGTTATCCCCGGATGACATGAAGTTGAACCATCAAATCCAATCTAAATTGACTTTTACTGTCTCCCTACCACACACGCAGCCTTCACGAATAACGACCACTCCATAATGACCGCCTACTACCCCAGCCAAGCCGGGACGCAGTACGTCCAAGCCGGCGTGCAACCCCAGATGGTCTACAGCCAGTCAGGATATGTGCAACAACCTGTTGCTGCTGTACCACAAATGCAATACGCTTCATCGGGTGCCTACTACGGCCAGCCTGCAACCGTGACGAACGGCAATGTCCTCGTCGTCCCGACGCACGGAAGCCATCATAGTCACAGCCACCACGGCCACCACTCATCGCAGCCGACGGTGATCACGACGGGCGGCGTCGCTCCAATGGTGGGCATGGTACGTACTCCGAGTACTCAACCTGCAGTCCGGCCTGAATCAGCGTGTTCTCTCGCAGCAACCTGGTTATGGCGGTGCCTACGGTGGTCAATACTACAAGGTCTCGTTCGGCGAGCGCATACGCCGCTTTTTCGGGCTCGCACCACGAGGTCCGTTCAAGTACAGAAACAACAAGGGGATGTGGGGGTTCTTGGGCTACTCGCGGAGACAGCGGTATTCTGATGCGCGTACGGGTGCAGAGGTGGACAGGCAGGGACGGCCTATATACCGGGTCTGAGGAGGGGAGGAGCTGAAAGCCTGGAGTGTTTTATGCTTTTGAGGACTTGGGCCTCTATGCCATCCGTCGATCATGATTACGCCACTCGAAACCGCGGAGCAGATAAACCTGTATCACAACTCACGATTCACGACGCCCACTGTATTTCCTTTGCTTCAATACTTGCATTTTCCCACTTATCATCTTCACATACTACGCGATGCCTTTTCATACTTCCATGTTGTCATGACTTGTGATTCTTATGTCTTCCAGATTGTTTTCCTCATGTCGCTGCCAGGCCAAAAGATAGTAGAATTCCGTACATATGTTACTGGCTGATTATCTACAATCAATCGTAGTATATACAGACAATTAACAGGGGAGTAGAGTGGTCAAGAAACAGGAAAGCACGAAAGGAATAAAAGTAGAATGAAAGCAAGAGCAATTAGGCATGTGGATGGTATCGTAGAAAGATAGCATGGTTTGGGTCTCGGTGTCCAGCCGTTTTTTAGAGTTCCATCGCGTCAGGATCAGTGTTGATAGTTGCGCGCTTGTCCCGCGCCTGCTCCGCTTCCGTCCATAGTTGGGCCTGGGTGAGTACCGCTTCGACGATGATCATGATGTCGTTGCGTGCTTTGACTTGAGCCGGGTCGTCGCGGGTGCCCTCCCACAGAATAGACAAATTGACCTCGATCTACCAATAGAATATTAGCAATGGAAAAACATGAGAGCATCGATGGGAAAAGCACCTTTTGTGCAAGCTGGCCCAACGCCTCGTCGAGGACTTCGCCGACCGCATCCGCTGCCTTCGTCAGGCGGTCCATGAGAACATCTGCTCCGTCGTCAAAGATCTCATCCTTGCACTCCTCGATGAATCTGTGGAAGACCGCCTGGAGCAAGGAAATACTGAGCATTCCTGCCATGAAAGACGCACAGCGAGTTTACCTTCTGGCGAGCAACGCTTCCCATTCCTCTCTCCTCCATAGCACTGTCATAGCCGTCGATAAGCTGCGCCTGCACGTGCGGCGCCATGCACCGAGAGACCTCTTTCTGCTCCTCCTGCATCGTCACCTTGACAAGATCCATGGTCTTCTTCAGTGCAACACGAGCCTCCTCGAGACACTGCTCGCCCTGCAGCTTGGTGCGATCCTTGAGGCCTGCCGCCGCCGAATCCTCGAAGTCTTTGAGAAGTTCATTGATGGCCTTGAGAGACGCCGCCTCGAAGGGGCCGAACAGGTCGGATTCGAACACTTTGCTCCATGTGTGGGCAATGTTCTTCGTGAAGGGCGTGATGAGCTCGACGTTGAGGTCCCTGCGCCATGAGCCATGACGACGGAGAGCTTGCATACACATCAGAAACTATGCTTGGGAAAGAGAAAAAGACGATACTCACTAGCTCGGTATGTACCCCAATGCATAGAAGCTGCGAACTCATCGCTGGTGGGAACAGCGGCGGCGGCAGCCTGAGATGAAAGCGTCAAATGGCCGTTTCGAGGAGAAAAAACAATGACTTACATTAGCTGCGCCAACCTTGCATTTGTCTTCCAGACCATCCCTGAAGCCCTCTTGGAGATCTTTGACACACTTGTCCACCGACTTGGTGAATTCCTACATTTCAAATCAGGTCAGGGAAGGGTATCGGAGACGGAGCATGAGACCTCACTAAAGCCAATCGAGGGGAAATGCCCACGGGATTCCCGTAGTCGTCGACCTTCGGTGTTGACTTGGCCTTGTGCATAGAATACAACTCGGCCCCCAGCTTACCGCCGAGAATAGCAGCGAAAGGATCGACATCGCCATCGTCGGAGCTGGCCCAGCCCCCGGACCCGGACCGGTCATCATCTGAATCGTAGTCATTGTCGACGTTTCCAGACGATTCCCACCTTTCACGCAGAGCCTCCCGGTCTGCCACAGTGACTTCACCGATGCCCTTAACATAGGACTGCACAGACGTCGCAAACGTTGTGAGGTGAGCCCGGAAGTTCCTGGCAGCGCGTTCACGGGAGGAGACGGTCAGCTGGTGGCACCATTGTTGCAGATGGGGGATGCCAGTGTCCTTAGCATTGGAGAAGCAGGTGGGGCCGCCGTCGCCCTTGACTTGGCCCTTCAGGCGAACATAGTCACGGCTGGAACATGTGAAGACCGGGAGGTCGATGGCATCGTAGTCTGAAATATCACCAAATGTAAGATGAAAGGTAAATGTTCAGAAAGTGAGTCGTACCGCGAAGGTTTTCGTTGGGGTTGAAGTTGTCGGGATCCCGCTCTTCAGCGGCAGCATCTGGGAAACCGAGAATCACGTCAGTATCTACGACGTTATCCAAAAATTGGGACACACCATCGAGATCTTTCAGTCCGACCCTGAAATCTTCTTTCAGGACATCGCGGGAAAACTAAAAAAAGACAATGAGCAACGATCAATGAGAATACACAAGTGAAAGTACATCGGAGCGCTTCAAGGAACAAAACGCGTTCTTCTCTCGCTGGACCTTATCGATGCTCTTCTTGAGGGATACCAGAGCGTCAGCGGCGTCCTTCTTTTGTTTCCGGGCCTCGTTCAAGCGCTCGCGCCCCTCCTTGATGCTCTCCTTGGTTGCTTTGATCTTCTCCTTAAGCGATTCTTCGGTGACATCGAACTCTTCTGCTTCGGAGTCGTCCCCTTTGCTGCCGGATTCCGAGCCAGACCCGGACTTCTTGGACTCGTCGTCCGAGTCTTTCTCGTCCTCAGAATCCTTGTTGCTGCCAAAGTCACTGTCGTTGTTGCTGTCGGCCTCCGACTCACTGGCGTCTGACTCTGAGGCGGATTCGTCGTAGTCATCGTCATCATCGTCGGAACCGAGGCTGTGGCGGCGCCGTTTGGACGATCCCTTTTTACCGCCCCGGGAGTTCTTGCGTTTCTTGCTCTTTGCTGCTGGGGCCTTCTTGGTGGTTGCCTTTTTAGCAGTGAGACGAGGTGTAAATGTCTCCCCATCTTGCAAAGCTTCAAGGTGCGCCTTGTACTCGCGAGCATATTCACGGAAGAGTTTCAGCTCCTTCTCGATAGCTAAAGAAGATGTGAGCAAGTTGTTAAGGCAGAGAGACGACACTAACCTTTTGTGAGCTTGTCCGCTCCTTTCTTGGTCGTCTTCCACTGCGACATGTCGATTTCGTATTGATCGAGTTTATCTTGTATTTCTTCGTACTCCGGGTCGTCCGCAAGGTTGAGCGCACGGACTACTTCCGAACAGGACACATCGTCACATTTACTCGCTGCACATGGGTTATGAGTTCCTACTATTTAGATGACCAGTGATCAGGAGAACATACCGATGAAGGTGATGGCATGGTCGTCGTAGCTGTCATGATAGTAAAAAAAATGAGGCGGGACCAAAGCGTGAAAGATCCAGATGCACTTACTTCCCGTCTAAAAAGACATTGACCTTGAAATTAAAAGGTTGACATCAGAGTCGCTATGTCACTTACCCACTGTCAGAATAAAGGGTCAGAACGAAAGATTGATCAAATTATGATAACTACGCACTCATCAGCTGCATCTTGAAGGCGTCGCCAAGCAAGTCTACATGAGTAAGACTGGGCGTAATGACAAGTAGCTGAAAGCTGGCACACACCTCTAGCCGTCTTGTCGTCGACAGCCCTAGTAATGGGAGCCAAGATCCAAATGCAGTCGCATTTCTTCATGTAATCCTTTGCAATGTTGTTTCTGGCGGCATTGGCATCGGCAACACCTATGTAACGAAACAAAGAGTCAGAAAATGTTTAAGAAGGAATGACAGAAGTCTTGATCTACCGGGAAGGTCGACAAGAATGGCACCAGTCGACAGCGCCGCAGCATTGCACCTAACATTGACCTGTCTGATAAGAGGCCACAGTGCAGGTGCGTCGGCGCCCGCCTTGCCGTTGTCCTTGGGCCTAGATGTTCCGCTCGCCTCTCTGACCTTGTCCATGAGAGTCTTCTGACTGGTCTTCTGCTTGGTTTTGTCCTTCTTCTTGTCGCCTCGCTTTTGATCCTTAGAATCGATGTACTTGCCGATCTCTTTGGCAAAGATCTTAGAGTCCTTTGCAACGACCTTTTTCGTTGTTCCGAGAATCTTGGCGATATCTGTTATCACATCCAGTCAGAATTCTTCCACCAAGGCAAAAAAAAAAAAGGAAACAAACTTGGGTCGCAACGAATAATTTGGTCGGCGGACATGGTTCCTATCAGCTCCGGGGAAATGGATGGATACACGGCATGAACCTATAGAGAGTGGTGGTGAGCTTAATGTAAAAAAGGGAAGATAGACGCGCCTTTTGCCACGCAACGCCGGCGTCGCTCTTCAAATCGGACAGGCGCTTGAGATTGCCCTCCTCGTCGAACAGGTCGGTTAAGAGGACAGCTAATTCTTCTTTCCACTCATTTTCAGAGAGGAAGGAAATGTCTGCATCGATTGTACTCTTCTTGTGATACGCCAGCTCCGTCACGACTGCAGTGCAAGCTACAGACGATACGTCAATCGAAAGGACGTAAAATGACGTATGTAGAAAATTTACTTACCACGCATACCGCTAGTAGGTACAATGTTGTCTATATGCGCGTCGACATCAGCAAAATAAGTCCAGTGAGTGACATTCAACTTACCGTCGAGAATGGCGTTGAGAATCGAGGATTTCCCGGCTCCGGTAGCTTGAAGGGTCACGTCTGTCAGGGCTACGTCACAGGAAAACTGAGAATAAATACCTCCACAGACAGCAATCAGAGTAGTCGATGCGCCTTGACTTGTGAGACTAACGGAAAATTAGATTAAGGCTGTCGGGGCATAGAAGTGGGCTTTACCTCTCGAGTTCTCGCATCCACACGTCTTGACGAAGTTTGCTTCCGAGCTGCAAATGCTTCAAGCTGGACTTTATCGACTTCACCATACGCAGTCCTTCCTTGAGAGACTCCTCAGGCACGTATTGAATCTCGTCGGCTGAGCCATACACTGTGAAAAGTGAGAGCTTTGGATCCACAGTGAGAGCTTTCGTCGCGTCTTCCATAGATACGTCTTCCTTCTTGGCGTCCTTAGAAGCACCTTTCTGCGCAGCAGCAGCTTTAATATCGCGTTTCACATAGTCTGGGACTGGAAGGCCCCTCTCGAGGAACTGGGAGCGGTGGTTAATGAGACACGACGCGGTCGTGAACACCGAAATGGAACACGCACAACTCGAGCGACATCGGTGGGCTCCGGCTTGACCTTGACATTCGCATCAGAGTCTTGATTCAAGGAGTCTGAGCGCGTCAAAGGCGCTATAACTGCCTCCCGTGGCTCTGGTTTCACGGAGATAGACTGAATAGGCGTTAGACTTTCCGACTTCTGATTGATCACTGGTGAACACAAGGGACGTACCGACGAGTTTTCCATAATGTTGTTCTCTTTGTAGCTCATTGCTACGCGAGTGCAACGTGCCTTGGGTCAAGTTGGGTGAAGGGGGATTTTTTGAGGGGGGATGATGGTATTGTTTAGAGAGGCAGAGACTAAGCCAAATAACAGCAAGGGAAGTGGGATCAGTGGTGTGACTCGACGCGACAACCAGCGGCTCCAGTGATTTATGGCGAGCTTCCGCCATATTTTCTCAAGTGCTTATAAGCTTTGCGAGGATCATCAAAGCGTACATGCCTCGTTATTGGACAATAGTAGTGGCGCTTTGACTGGCCCATTCAATGATTCATGAAAGGCCGCGATCGCGGCACGCGCGTTACATTCCGTTGATCAGGTGTGACGGGACGCGATTTACATAATTTACAGGACTTTGCAAAGTCTACAGTCTTTGTGGAAACCAGTGGTTCCTTAACCCCTTCACAACATCAGCCTCCGCTGAAGGTACCAGTGGTCGACGAGGTGGTTTAGGAGAAACCCCGAGGCGATCAGCCTCATCAGAGTAGCCCAGAAGTAACGCGCGACCCTGGGTGAACCTGCTGGCGCCAGGCCCGCCCTCCTCATCGTCTGCGGATAGGTCGAAGTCGCATGATAGGCTGAAGTCGCATTCGCTAGACAGACTTGGAAGTGCCTCTCTCAATTCATCCTTGAGTCTTCCGGTCACAAAGACGCTGCGATTCTCATCCACATCCGAGCCGTTTGAGCCATAGTCTTCGAAAGTGTTGCCAGATCCCTCCGTCACAGTGTCGTGCTCCACGGCGTAGCAGTCCCAGCAGCTGTTGTCGTATTCAGGAGAGTCGTAGCCGTCATCATATGACATGTCACCAGCAGGCTCTTCCTCGTCACCTTCCCAAATACCGACAACCATGTAGTCCAAGTCTTGAGGTTCCTCCTCGCATTCCTCCCCTGGTGTGTGAAGGTCCTGATTGGATGGAGCGTGTATTTCGTTCCATTGATGGAACGAAAGGGAGAGGCTGTTGTTGTCGTCAGCAACATAGTAAAGTTCGTCGTCGTCGTCGTAAGGATTCCCGTCCTCGTTGGTCAAAAACTGGCAAAGCCTCCCAGCATGACCAGGGTTATCGTCAAACGGCCACATGTGGAAATCTTGTTCAGAGTACTCGTAATCCTGAGGATCCACTTCGGGCAAATAATCAAGACTGTTGGCGTCATATTCGTGTGGGTTATAGATGGCAGATTCGTCGACATGATAGACAGAAGCGATCGATGGAAAGAGCGGCAGAGGAGATATTTGTATATTCAGACGACGAGGTGTGTCGTCGCTTCGTGTAGGTTCATTGCGGAGAATAGAGGGAGTCATAGTAGGCTCGGGAATCGAAAGGGTCACAGGGTTTGAAGAAGTGGCTTTCAAGAGAAAAGGTATGTCCTGAGGATTCACGGTAGGCTCTGGAGCAGTCGTAGGGGCTGCGAAATATTTCGATGATTCGAGCACCACAGAAGGGCGGCGTCCATGCTGCGAGGCGGACTCCGAAGGGCCAATAGAAGAAATACGTGAAGTGTTGTCTTCAGGTTCTACACCAGACGGTTCTCGTAGAGATGAAGGGCATCGCGCAATAACAGGTTCAATTCCAGTGGGGTGATCAGAGGGGCCGCTCCACATGAGGTTACCGGTTTTGAGCACCACGCTTCGCTTTTCAGGTTCCGAGATAAGAAGGCTGACATCGTCGTTTTCGATGGCCCAGACGATGGATTCGCGAGCATTCGCTTCGATATTATCATCGGAGTTTGGAGGAGAGTCCGTCTGCTTGGTCGACTTCTTTGAGATTTTCTTGGCAACATCGGGCATCGTCTTCTGTTTGATATTCGAGTCCTCAGGTTCCCGTGATCGTTTGGTGCCTTTCTGAGCCTTGTCTAAGATATCCTCTGAGCTGGTCGATGATGTGTCGGATAAAGTTGCGGACGAGACACGCTTAGTTCTTGCTTTCGTGCTGACAGGCTCCTTGCGAGTTTTATTGAGGAAGTCCTTCTCGGTGAAACCAGCGTTAGCTCGGCCTGTTTTCGACTGGTCAGTGCTCAGGTAGCCAAGGAGGTTTTCAACATGCCTTCCGGTTTCTTCATTTTCGTTTTGGTTTTCGCAGACGCCTTGCCCCTGTTGAAGACACCAATTCCGATCGACGGTTTCACCTATAAATCGTCTATGAGGCTAAAGAACACGTGCAATGTAGCGCGCAACGTACCGTCAATCGACCAGAACCGACGTTCGTCGCCGAAAACCCGTGCATCAGGGCCAGGCCAGGGGTGATTCTCGCCTTCGTATCCTTCTTTACCTTCCCCTTCTTAATTTTCCTCCTCTCCGAGCCTTCTTCAGATTCGCTGTCGGTTGTCGTGGGCTTGATGATAGCTCGTTTGGCGCGCTTCCTCTCTCGGCGTTCTTTCAGGCCTATGGGCAGATTTACTTTGGTGTGACATAGCGAAACGGCATGTCAGGCCACGTACGTTGGGCGTGTTCGCTCTCCGCATCAGATTCAATCGTTGGCTTTGGTCGGTTTTCAGGTTGATCGGGTTGGGATTTGTGTTTCGTTGGTTTCGCCGACAAAGCTGAGGTTGTGCGTTTGCGCTTTACGTTCGCTTCGTGTTTGTTGTTCGGGTCCTCTATCGCGACCGTCATGACTTTCGGTTGTTGTCTGGGTTCCGCCTTGTTTTCTTTTCCAGATGCTTTTTCTGCAAGGCGACTCGTTACCCGCGGCTTCAACACAGGTGTTCCAAATCCGTAGTCAGTGGCGAGCATGTTGAACAGAAGACGCGTCTCTTCAGGCTCATCCTCGGACGAGACACGTTCGGCGAGAGTTTCGGTTTCGCGTTTCCAAGATGATAAGTGAGCTCGTCCCTGATGTGCATAGCTTTTCGCGTGGGCCTTCTGCTCCCGTAGATAGGATGAGATGAAGTTCGCTTTGTCGAGCTTCGGAATAGCGAGAACGTGACTGGAAAAGGACGCAGATTCAGAAATAGACAGATTCATACGAAGCCTCCAAAATAGTGTGTCGACAATAGATGTGGCGTGGTCCCAGTAGCGACGCGGAGCGGGCTGAATTACAAGTACCTATCCGGTCCACAGATCCGATTGATGCGAATCTGTAAAATTTCGTGACGTGAACTTGTCCGATGTGAATTGCAATTGCGCTTAGGTCCCGTTGACATCAATCGAGAAAAATTGATGGTCGAGAGCAAGTCTGAGTCGAGTCTTGGGTGAGTGAACTATCTCCGAGACTCCGACGCGTCGTGCTTGAAATTCAAGCAGTCTTACCAGAACTTCCAAGTGGTACAGTCGAACCCGCCATAAGTCATACCCTTCGGTGGACACCAAATTCTATGCCTTTTAGAGGGTTATGACTTTCGAGAAACGTATAGGACTACATGTGAGGGTAATTAAATACGAGAGAAATAATCAGTAACACGAGTAGCCTTCATAGACCTTGTCTCCGTAAGCCGCAAGTTCCTTTTCAGACCATGTAGAAGGCCCTCAAGCCTACGAGCATCAGGATCACCCGACTCAATGAGGAAATCCGTGATCGTTGTCACTGCTTTGCATACATCTGACGGTCTAGATGATACAGGCTCCTGATCATCGTTGCCGCCGTTGATGTCAATATTTTCCTCTGCCTCCCGAGCCTCCATGACTGCGTCAAAAATATCTTGATCAGTGGCAAGGTCCATGTTGAGGTTTTCGTCAGGAGAGTTGAGGAGAAATTCCATATCCATCCTATTCTTCGGGTGGTGAACCCCGGTAGATTGCAGTTGATCGAGGGCCTCGTTCAATTCATTCTCGGCATGTACCAGAGCTGAGATTGCAGTCTGGATTGAGGCAATTATGAATTTTCGCATAGTTACAGGCCCAAAACATTGAAGATACCTATGCCTTTTTCCCGGACAAACCTATGCCTTATGCCCTTTAGCCGACTTATGCCTTTTTCAACAAAATCGCCCGCCCACCGCGACGGTGGACCGAAAAAGGCATGACTTTTCGCAGGTTATGCCTTTTCACACGTATGACTTAAGGCGGGTTCGACTGTATTTAGAGTTGTAAAAGGCACCGTCATCTCGCGAGACAAACAATGTACAACTCCGACTTGTATCTTCTTCTCCGTCTTCCATCGTCTCCCATAGCCTCCTGGCGCGTTTGCTGCCACTTCACCACATTCCTTTCCAAAACCCCTCCTTTCA
>JABCKV010000318.1:0-13309 GCA_018282005.1 Asterophora parasitica | reverse complement strand
GGGCCGGAACTCTGGAAGTTCTCGCCTGCATTTACCACGCCCCGCATTTGCCATGGACCTATATATCGATATCACGTCTTTTCTACATAGCATTTTTATCATAGTTTTCGAGCATCACGAATTACACTTGCATTCGTGAATACCTTACTGTCTAGTGGCGTGAGCCGTGACTGACGTAACTCGTCACATACCATGATCCCACCTCTTAACTTACTCTTGGTCAAAGACGCGCTCGAACGCACGCCACAGACGCAGAATTGTCAGAGATAGGCATGTTTTCAAACGACAGGCCTCTGCGGCACTGGGTATTTTGTCAAAATTCCTCAAGCGCCTGGACCGAATCACACATGCGATTCTGACGGGGGGCAACGGGCGTCGGGAAAGGATCATGTGTTGGAGACGTTTTGCACTCATCAGGCAAGCAGTATGTAAGTGAGCATCAGCTTTTTTTCTTCAATCGAAACTCCACATTTAGCTCTGAACCAACTCATTTGACACAGAGCCGTCACAGAACCAAGTGTTCACCGTCAACAGCCTTCGTACCTAGGCGGATACCCAGCTTGCGAGCTCAGTTTTTCTCTATCTCCTCAACTCAACACTCTTCAGGTTCGCGCAATTCGACTCCCATGTGCAGCTAGTAACTCGACGAGCCAGGACGAGCCGCTGTCATACTTCCAGACAGTGGATACGAGACACGGCACATGGGGCCCGTCACACGCTTTCGAATAGCTCAACTCGGCTTTCGGATTGGCCGTGGTGCTGATCGTTGTCTTCCTCACTCACTCGCATAGGTGTGAGCCGAGCGCTACGAGAAATACTGACGAGGGAGACAAGGGCCGAGGAAGGATTTGAGAAACATCGAAACCAGTGAAATCGTATGTTCCCTTTCGCCGATCTAGTTCGGTGTTGATGCCATTTCAAGAACAGGATAAGGCGGAAGAAAGAGAATTATGGCCATGAGAGAGTCATGAACCGCCAGATCTGTTACTGCGTCAACTCAACAGTCGAGTAGGAATCTATCATCCGTGTCGCTTGCTTAGGACAATATATCAAGTCGCGAGAGCGTCCATTTTTCAAGTAACGGGATTGACCCTCTGAACGTCACATGAAACGTGCTGCAACATGTACAAGGTCGGAAGGTGCGTGTCATTTGATCAAGCCTGCCTCCACTCATAATCCAACCATCTCACCATGTTCGAACGTTCGTATAGATGTAACTGTTATGCCTCACTCCATCGATTGCCCGGATCGATCCCTTGGAGAGCTCGCATTCGTACCTGCAACCCGTGGGCAGCCCAGGCTTACTCTTTCCCGTCATCCATGTCTGACTCTCGCGCATGGTGGAAGAGCGCCGTCGTGTACCAGATTTACCCTATCTCGTTCTTTGACTCCAATGGCGACGGTATCGGTGATCTCAACGGTATTCATGCCAAGCTCGACTACTTGAAAGATCTCGGCGTAGATGTACTATGGCTCTCGCCCATCTATCGGTCACCTCTCGCAGATATGGGATACGACATGTGAGGACTGTTCCCTGCCTTCGTCTGTCTCTTCAACTCATTTCTAGCTCGGATTATCGCGACATTGATCCCCGGTATGGGACCCTCTCCGATTGGGACAACCTCCTGAAGGGCGTACATGACCGCGGCATGAAACTCATGTAAGTCTAACTGCTTCACGCCATCCGAATCGCCAGTGACGATTGTGGCTGTAGGATGGACCTCGTCGTAAACCATACGTCCGATGAGGTGAGTGATTGGAAGTAATCAGACAAATGCAAGGTACTAAAACTCGACTCGTCGATTGCAGCATGAATGGTTCGTCGAATCAAAATCGAGCAAAGAAAACCCGAAGCGCGATTGGTATGTTTGGCGCCCCCCGAGATTTGATGCTGCAGGGCGGCGCCAGCCACCGAACAACTGGCGATCAGTGTTCCAAGGTTCGCACTGCCACTGCACCCTTGCTTCGACGTCAGTAACGAACTGACGTGTTTTCAATTTCCCTTGTATTCTTTTTGGATGCAGGCTCTGCGTGGGATTATGACGAGGCCTCGGAGGAATATTACCTCCATCTGTACGTCGCAAAACAGCCCGACCTCAACTGGGACAATCCGGACGTGCGCCAGGCTGTGTGGGATCTCATGAACTTCTGGATCGATCGAGGATGTGACGGTTTTCGGGTATGTATGTACGTACTATGAGGACCATTGCTACCAGATATTCATAGAGCCATTGAACAGATGGACGTTATCAACCTCATCTCAAAAGTCGAAGGCCTTCCTGACGCACCCATCACGGACCCAGATCACGAATTCCAGCTCGCAAGCGCTCTCTTCGCGAATGGGTATACATCGAAGACACGTATCAAAATTATTGTCACTGACGAATGCTACCGAATGCTCTAGGCCAAGAGTCCACGAATACATCAAGGAGATGAACAGGAAGGTTCTTTCCGGTGAGAACTTCTCTCCTTTCTTTGACTGTATATCTCCTAACGTCATGCTGATGACAAGCGCACGACTTGATCACTGTGGGGGAGACGCCTTTCACCCACGATGCGTCGCAACTGGCTGCTTACGTTCTACCGACGAACAATGAGTTGAACATGGTATTTCACTTTGAGCTCATGGACCTCGATTCACCACGTGGTGGCGAGCACAAGCCGCTCATCCACCGAGATTGGAAGCTGTCCGAGTTCCGGGAGATCATAGGAAGGTGGCAGAACTTCAAGCGCGCTGAAGGATTCTGGAATACGTATTTATTTGTTTATTTTCGCGTTGGGAGTAAGTTTTAACCAGTAATCTCAAAGGACTTTCATCGAGAACCACGACCATTCGCGCTCCGTCTCGCGTTTCGGAAATGACGCGGAGAAATGGCGTGCGCTCTCCGCGAAAATGTTGGCGGTCTTGCAGATATCGCTGGGGGGCACACAGTACGTGTACCAAGGTCAGGAACTGGGGTTGAAGAACTTCCCAAGGTCCTGGGGCATTGAGGAGTACAAGGATGTTGCATCCCAGAATGATTGGAACCGGTGCGTAGCCTTTTCAATAAGATTACAAAAACACTGAGATGATCCGTCATAGCGTACTGAAGCAACGCACGGAAGCCGATGGAAAGGAGGTCGACATGTCCGATATATTAGACGGGTTTCAACGCAAGGCTAGAGATCATGCTCGTACTCCAATGCAGGTACTTAAGAGCTACCCAATCATTTTTGAGAGAATCCATTTCTGACATGTTCTACACCAACTTACTTTACAGTGGGACGCCACCGTTCATGCTGGCTTCACCACCGGGGAACCATGGATGCGGGTCAACGACGATTACAAGACTTGGAATGTGTCAGCGCAGGTTCAAGATTCAGACAGTGTTCACAGCTTCTGGAAGGAAGCTTTGACGATCCGCAAGGCAAACGATGTGCTCGTGCGTTTAATCTTTTACGGAACCCAGCATCATGCCGATTAACATTTCGCGTAGATTTATGGCGATTTCGTTGACCTTTGCCCGAAACATGAGCAAGTTTTTGCCTACACTAGAACCCTTGGGAATGCCACGGCTCTTGTGCTTCTCAATTTTACGGAAGACGAAGTCACATTGTCCCTCGGGTCAGAGCAGGATTGGAGCACCTTTCAACTTGTACTTGTCAACCTTGATGCGGAGAGACAGAAGGTGGGACTTTCCGAGGTCGTTCTGTTGAAGGGCTTTGAGGGCAGATTATTCTTGAAAGCATGAGCTAATAGTTTTTTTCTTTTTTCTGCATCCACCGAAGTCGATCAGTGTTGGAAAGGCTCAGAAAGAGAGGGCTGAAGGCGCTGTAGTGTAGTGGTTATCACTCGGGATTTTGACGCGCAGATCTTTCCCGAAACCCAGGTTCGAACCCTGGCAGAGCCTTACGAAGTCTTTTTCTGCTTGGACCTGAAGGATTGGGCATTGAAGACAGGGAAGAGACTGTTGCATCAAAGACTTGGATACTTGAAACCGAGGTTCGAACTCAGCTGAGCATTCTTATCATATTACTTCATGTTTTCGACGTTGAGTCCTGTCGTTCACTTGTGTCGAGATCGCTCGCAATTCTAAGGAAAGTCTTTGCGTTTGATTGGCAGCTTTCGTTGCCATCATCAACGCACTAGACGAGACCTAATGAAGCGCGGAAATCCGAGCAACATTTTGCATGGAGTTAGACAACTTCTCGAGCTTCGCGTCGCTCAACTTGAAGAATGATGCGACGCGTCAACGGCACGTGGCGCATTCACGTGCATGCCTCGAAATACAATTTGATTTACCGACTTGGTTCAAACGTTCAAAGACTCAAACACGTTATCTTCGATTCCTCGGGGAGGCTACTGTCTGTCAAGTTCGGAGCTTTCGCTGCCTAACGCTGCCGAGGTCTATATTGTATTTCCACAGGAACAGATGAATGCCGGTCATCTCGGGATACAAATCGACGCTACAAGTTTCAGAGGTTTTCTCAGTGATGAATCGATGATCGCTAGCTGGGCAACAACTATAGTACATGGGTGATCCTTCTTGGACATCGTTTCTACCTCCGTCTTTCCCCGCCTGAATTGCTATAGACAGGATCGATATTCATGCGGGTTTACTGTCTACATCACGTTTCGTTTGCTCCTGCTACATTTGCTAGACGCTCTGTCATGACGTGACCGATTGACGCGTACGGCAAACCTGAAGGGCCACATTATCAAGCTCTCGTCGATCTTGTTGCTTTGTGCCTGATGATGTAAATATTCCCCCCAAAGAGAGGCATTTGGTGGCATGGTGGCAGCTAAACCGCCCAAGGGAAGATTCAGGCCTTGCATCCCCTCTCAAGTTTCAAACAAAACACTAGGGGCTTCAAGTTCCACTGTGCTCTTGCCAGTGAGCTTATTCCTTCCTTTTGGCATTATGTCGGAAGGTCTGGTCTTCAAACAATGGAGGTTTGTTTGCATCGCCTCATGTCGTGGTCCAGCAGGCTTCTTTTCCATATGGTCAGACTCGAAAACTAGAGGTGAAATTTTCATGATATACATACATTGGTACTCAACGCTGCAAATGTAGCTTAGAAGAGCGTGAAGAACACACCGACAAGTACACATCGCGAAATCTCCTTATTTTCGTGATCTCCGCTGTCCACGCGGGTTGTTGGGGGTGGACCCACAAACGACTGATCTTGGATCATTCAGGTTTCGAATCGACGTCTCATATCGAGGGTATGGTTATTAGATTAGTGCATGATAAATGCACAGACGACCCTGGCCGACGCATAGGTGTCAGGACGGAGGTCCAACCGTCCAACGGAAGTCTGTCTTTTCAAATCGGGTTGCACGTCCGCCGTCGGTTTACCTCTCATCAGTGGACCAATAAGGACCTACACGGCACCGGACGTGATTGTCAAATCCGCCTCGTGTCAGTTACAACTGGATCCGTACTTCCTAATACAGACCTCATGCCTTGTACTTTCCCCGTATCTCACCCCGCCTTCCTCCTTATGCCACTGTTCAGGCATGCGGGAAAGGTACATTGATCTAAACGCGATCGATACTGCATCTGTGAGTGCGTCAATCTTCTAAAGAGTCGGTTATTGGTAGCCCTGTTGGGCATATATAACAGCTCGTGGCAGACTTTCGTGCTCATAATCGTCGGATTCTTGACTCTCGCTGTTTCCACTCTATCGGGGTAAGTGTGCGTCACATCTTTTCTGTCTCGCTTACCTACCAAGCCAAAGCAAAGAATGACCACCGCAGACATTATCGAAAGACTTGCCAGCGAAGAACTTCCTCCGACAACAATGAATGCCCGACGGCTATTCAGTAGCTTCAGCTGTGCGCACCAACCCCCATCTTCGCATTTACCAAACGAATTGCTTTCCGAAATATTCCTGCTAGCGGCTCATAACGACGACCAATACGAGACAATCTTGACGCCTATCACTGTATCTCATGTCTCTGCTCGTTGGAGGAATGTTGCCATTTCCACGGGAGGGTTATGGAGTACCATCATCATCACGTTCCCCACATCCCGCGGACAGCTTTCTCGTGCTGTGACATGGATAAAGCGGTCCAAAACCTGTCCTCTCGATTTCTTTCTCGACTTCCGCGATCCGTTGTGGGATTGGGAATTTGCAGAATCTTCACACAGATTTCGTTGGCAGGACATGGAGGCCATCCTGCGGCTCCTAATTGTCCACGTCCGAAGATGGCGACGATTCGAGCTCCTCGCTGACACATGGGCGCCTATCTTCACTTTTCTCCACTATTCGAGACGCGTTGACTCCGCACCAATGCTCGAAACCCTCTCCCTTTCGCGCTGCAATGCGTTTTTCGCGTCTACGAACGCGACATTTGCGCCTAAAGAGATGAAGGCTCCTCTCCCTCTATTCGGCGGCCTTGCTATGGAGCAGTTGCGTCGAGTTTCCTTCACTGGCGTTCACGTCGATTGGGCCGCATCATCGTTATGCAATCTGACTATGCTCGAGTTCAGATACCTAGCGTGCGACGTGACCCCCACTATGGAAGACTTTGCCGACATCTTAGTTGCATGTCCAGATCTTCGACATCTTACCATTATTGGACGGGGTCCTCGCACTCATATCCTTCCCTCTTCCCGTAATCCATCGCCCGTCGATGAGTCTGCAACCGACCTCTCTATCAAACCGCCTCCTTTCATTGAATTATTGCACCTCACCCACTTCACCTTTGGATTTCTCGACGCCAGCTACGCATTGGAGGTCCTTTCCATGTTTTCCTTTCCCGCCCTCGAGAACCTTACTCTAGAGGGTCTCGTAGACTTGGACTCGCTTCAGAGCACCGATGCGACATTGGTGTTAGAACGACTGACACGCCGCGATCCTCCTTCGACCCACCCCACAACTATCCCCTTTTCTTTATCTCGCATTCGCTCCCTTGAACTTCACGGCATCATCGCAACCAAGACAGCTTTCTTACGGCTCTTTAATGACCTACGAAGTGTGCAATATCTGGGCTTATTCAATATTCAAAACGACAGTCTTCGAGCCCTCGAGCCACCGACATCTGAAAGACCATCGATCTTACCATGCGCCGCTCTGGAGGACCTCGAATGCCGTGGCGTGGACGCAGGCGTTCTATCTAGCGTAGTGAAGGCACGCTCGACGACATTGCCTATTGAGCATGTATCGCTCGAGTCTGACAGCATTGATTCGTGTGATCGACAGAAGCTTCTCGATGCTGGCATCAAAATTGTGCATGATGTCTACTGTGATCTCTCCAGCACTGCTCCGCCATCATAGAACTCAAATTTAGTGCCTTTCTATCCCACGTGTATTCTTCAAAATGTATCACTAAGTATCCCTCCTCTTGCGGCAGCTAGAACGCCCATAGACTTACTGGCAGTTCGTTTCATGCATATCTTTATTTACAGTTCTGCGACGCAAAGCCCAATTGTAAACTATTCTTTTACATATCCACGTGTTCGTGCTCTCTAGGTCACTGACCGTGACATACGACGCTACACGACAGCGTCAACGCTGCTGATCTAGCCTAGGCCGCTTCCCCGAAAATTTGCTTGGATTTCCAATTTGTACCTAATTCGGAGCGCTCATTAATTCCCACATATAAAATACCCGTCTCTCGCTAGTGTTTCCTCGTAGATGCAGCCCCATCCCCATCAACGCGCTTCTCCGGGGTCACCCAACTCATATACCACCCCATGTCCAGGCAGTCCAGCAAGGATACCGATGTCCTTGTAAATGTAGGTTGGGATCTCGTTCTGAAGGTCACTCGTGTCGTTCCAGGGGCAATATGTTACGGTACGTGGAATTCTTACAGCCAGATATGTATGACAGAACTGATAGAATTTTGAAGGCATGTATCTCATTCTCATGAATCTTTTGGTTGGAATCTTCTGGTACGGCCACCCCGCATTCTTTTCTGTTATCTAGTTCCCTGACTGATGTTTAGTCGGCACGGACTCAAACGACGGACGAGCAACATATTCCTGCTGCTGGTCACAGTGCTTATGTTTTTGGGTGGGACCATATTCTTGTGTCTGGATGTGTCCGACCTAGTTCGACGCATGCAGATAATCCTGGTCAATAATTCGGATGAATCATTCCAACAGAAGCTGGATCGAGCAGATGAGGAACTCAAGAAGTTGGTTTGGACTGGCACGATGTTATTTGTTTTTATGGTTAGTCCACTAGCAGAGGAAGATAGAAGATTGGCAATTCCTCGATGCTCACCATCTACGTATACCAGTTGATTCTTGGCGACTCTGTAGTAGTCTGGAGAACGTGGGCGGTGTATCGAGAATCGCGAAGGTGGCTCGCTCTGCCCATCACTACTTGGTTAGGGTCTCTAGGTGGGTCTGCTGTCGACTGTAATATTTTCTGCTGCCCAACTGCTGCCTATCGTGCATTCGTCCAGCTGCCGGTCTCTTCGAATTAGGATGCCATATCCACACCGGTTGGGCCATCATCGATCTGTCTCCAGCCGCAGCCCCAGTCGGAGCAAAAGGTTGTGCTCAGGCCGACCTCTCGAGCTATACATTGTCTTTTGTTACCAATATCTTTTGCACTGCCCTGATTGCATTCAAAGCGTGGTGCGTTCTCCTGTACGGTATATCACAAAAGTCACTCTCATCGACATATGTCACTCCAGGCAACATAGAAAGCTCATGTCTGAGTATCTTGGCGCTGCACGGAGAAAAACTGCAGTGGAAAGGGTCTTAACGCTCATGATTGAATCTGGTTTCGTTTATCTGGTTCTCTACGTACGTAACCATCTTGACCACTCTTATGCTATGTATCACTAAGCTATTTAACTTGTAGACGCTGCAAGCTGTGCCGATCTACAATGCCAAATTGACGCCCATGGGGCTCTTTGCCTTCAATGTAGTCAACGCGATCATCCAACAGGGAATGGTATGTTCCCCGATACCCCACAGTCCATCCGTGTATACTCATCTCGTTCCTCGAATTAGGGTATGTACCCTACAGTCATAATCGTTCTTGTGAGGTTGCAGAAGTCCATATGGGAGGCTGCCGAAATTTCGGAAGGAGTTTTCTCCACCAACATAAAGTTTGCCACGGCCATGGAAGCCAGCGTCACGGAAACTGTTGTATCCGAGTATCCGACTCACGCAAGGCCATCCCGATCGCGGATGTAAACCATAGATAAGTTGGATAAGCGAGAAGCTGTATATATACCCTTTATCATACCAGGCTGCTAGAGTCGCGTGTAAGACTTGGCCTTTTTACGCTATGGCTGCCTTCTTCTCAATCACGTCAATGTGGCGTAAAATAGTTGTCTGTGTCTGACAATATCTTGTAACCTTTTACTGCCCAACTTATCTTGCACCATCTTTCGTGGGACTATTGGAAGCTTGAGGATTCCGGGCAAAAACTCACTCAATATGACCGAGACAGGGGTCGAACCTGCAAATCTCCTGATGACGACACATCGTAGTCAGACGCGTTGCCATTACGCCACACGGCCGATACGTGCCGGGTGCACAGTTGAGGTAATGAAAAAGTTGCCTAAATTTCCTGACGGTATTTCATGCTAGAGATCATGCTTCTGGCATGCCAGCTTGACGCTGAGAAAGATTACAGTAACATACAGATACTAGCATAGTTCGATATACTTTACAGCTACAATAATTATGAGAACAATACGCAGTGTAGACTATTTGAAATTATCGGACTGGAATGACTCAGAGAATGAATCGAAGGGAGGTGTCCTAGAAGAGACACAGTTTGCTTGATCAAATTATGGTATGGCTGATGGGCAGTATGCACGCACAATATGGTGTGAGCTCCCCAGCTGTGGCTTCTGACTGTACCTCGGGTGTAAAATCAACCTGTTTTCGATACCACGTCGTGTCATTATAATCAGCTCCTTCAATGTAAGAATAGGTCTTGCCTAACAGATCTGAGCAGTTCCTGATAGGATTGCTTGGGGGTTCTGGCTGTACTTCTTGTCAGCGGTGGAGTAGATTCGATTCGTGGTCGAACTCACATAGTGCTGTTATGAAAGCCTATATTAGAAGAAATAAGTCAGCGAGGTCGAGGGTAAAGTACGACGACTCACGTAGCTCATGGCACCGACAGCGACCCCTCCCGCGAGGGTGTCGGCGCTCGTTTCGTCATCCTTGCATCCTGACCAGGAGATCTAGATCGGCGTTCAACAACAAGGTAAACAGTCCAAGTTCTCTTAAAAACGCGTACTACGTCGGCCGGCGTCGATCGCTGGTTTAGCATACGATTGCTGACTCCACTGCCCTTGAGCCTACCATGCGACGAATACTATGGCGTCGAGGTATGGGTGGAAATTTCGAAAAATGAGAGGAAATACACGGACGATATATGGCAGATCTGGTAGGTGTCTGTCATATAACAAATATGTGGTAGCATAAACGAAACGTACCCAATGCAGTGCCTGAATGGCAGCACTGATAAAACACGCGTCAACGGATGAGGATTTGGAGATACTTGGCACGTCTTCTTACATCGAAAAGAGCCTATGAAATGACGGCAATGAGTAACGTCATAGAAGGAGCACAGAAAACACACCGTTAGCCGACAACCGGTGGGCAATGGCTTCACCTGGAGGTCCTGTTGAACTGACGCACACGGCAGACGCATAAGGGCTGCGTACCATAATATCATGCATTTCCTGTAAGGAAGAAAACATTTGATCAGCTGAAAGAGAAGGAGGAAGTGGCAGATGAACGAACATCATCTACTATGTGCCCGTTCTTCTTGAAGTCCACGGGATAAATGACTATCGTCATAGGAGTTGATAATGTAAGAATTTGAGGCCAATAGATCCAGATACCTTCATCCCAACCATCGACTTCGTCCCCGTCGAGATCCTTGGTCTGGCCTCCGTGTCCCGAATCTGCATCGTGGAAGCTGAGTCTGGAGAAGCGGGCGGGAAGGACGGAGCTTACAATGGAAGAAAAGGGAGTCGTGGGGCTTTGCGCTGCGGACGAGCCAATGCATGGCATCGAGTATGTTCTGCCGGGTAGGTTGCTCCCGGGGGTGCTTTGACTCGTCTGAGAGCATCACGATGTCTCCCGACTTGTACCCCCAATTGTCTAAAGATGAACGGGTGAGGTCTAATACTACACATCTCGTTGATATGGAAAAGACTTACTGACTAAGAAGTCGCGAACATGGCGCGCGTCATTAACACAACCTCGAAGCTCGTTCGACTGCCCGACATAATTGACCCCGATCTATAGCCGGAAATAACGTCAGCCGGAGGGAGATACAGAGTTGGGATGCCTGTCTAGGAGAGGCTTACGCATAGGGCTTTCTTGCGTCCAGTACACCTCGAGTACTGAAACTGAGGGTTCAGCGGTGGAAGGGAATAGGATTGCTGAACCTTGTGACCAGAGGTTTTGTGGGAAGAGTTCGGATTGGGAGAAGGGGGCGGCTTTGACGAAAAATGTTTGGTCGGGGGCTTCGAGCTGTGGGGGTGCTTCGATCCAGAACTGTGGTGCTGGTGTTTCGGTTCTTTAGAGTGTGAATGAGAGCGCGAATGAGAGTGGGTCCGTGGCCGCCCGAGTTGTACCACTGTAGCTTGTCCCGGGTATGTATACACCTGAGCGTACGGTTGTGACTGTGTGGCAGTATACACTGGATTATTGGTTCCATAATATATAGCTCGTTCGTATCTGAAACGAACAATGATAGGTAAGTGGCGTCCGGAATGAGGTGACAAAGTGACAATTACTGTGGCATCCTGATGACAAGTAAGGAAAAATTGGTTGGCGAGTGGCGACAATGGAGGAACCCACTCACATATAATTCGGTGGAACGAAAGCGGTTGCTGTATTTGGAGGGTATGAAGCAGGAACAAAGCTCCCGCCTGGGATGACTTCCTGTCGACTGGTGGGCAGCGCGAAATCAGAAGGTGAGATATTCATCCATCCTCAGAAAATGGACGCTTGCTCACGGTATCGGGAATCTGTTAACGCATTAGAATGCGCTCTAGTAAGTGCAGCGCATCTCGTCAAAAAGTGTTAAACGCACGAAGAAGCTCCAGGCATTGGCATGGCGCGCGGTTGCTGGACATCTTCCCTGCGCCCACCACTAAGATCCCACATCATCTTCAGAACGGTTGGTCGAGGCGAGTCAAGGTTTGGTATCAATGTAGTCAAAGGTACGGCCTGGATAGTTGTGGTTCAAGAGAAAATGTACAGCAGCAGCACTTGAACCGGCGTTATTGAACGGATCGGGTCCTACAATCGCGGCATGACGGCTCACGAACAATTACCGATTTGGCAATTGCCTCGAGGCAGCCGCTTAGCTACCGAATGGCCCTAATATAGAAAATTCTGGAGATTAGTGATCAACCTGCCCAGAAAGCTGTTTCGAGATATGATAAGTTCAGTTCTTATCATCCAAGAAAGTCCTCACAGTGCCTATGAAAAACTCGAGTCTAGCGCCGAGCAGCAAGCGGGGCTTCCAATGATTCAAGGAGAAGTTATATCATCAGCATTCAAAATATTTATTCAAATATATGTAAGTTGAGCCACAACACCGGCTCGGACACCAAGCGCTGAAATGGTACTTATCCACCCGTTCTTTGTGGGCTATAGTCTTCACCTTTAATTGAATGAGTTCTTGATCTTGTAACTAGTCGAGCATTGTCTATCGTCAAGTGGTGAAAAAAGATGAGTAGATTGTCTGGCATCTCAAAAGCACTGATGTCGATTTCTGACACTACTTCCACGATGACGATAACGTTTGAGAACCAGATGCAGCAACTTTGGCCAGGCGGTTGGGATCAGACTCCCAAGTAACCTTGAGTTTGTCGCAATCAGTGTCAATGACTTTGACAAATGTGGACTGAAGGGACATACGGCTCCGTTGGCTGCCTTCCGGATGAACTTGTATTCGAACACGGTGTTCGCCGGGAGCGATACCGTGACAGACCAGACAGGATATGAGGCCGAAGAAAGGGCAATCTATGCATTACAAATGTAAGTTTCGCAGCTCAATGACTATCATAAGACTCACAGCCGACGTAGGTGCCCACGACCCAAGCTCGGGGATGCTTCCCACTACGAAGATGTTCTAAAAATGACAATGAGGTCGGCCAAGTTGGTGAACTGGACTCTTGACGAACCTCGCCAAATATCGTGGTGGCGGTCTCCGCAAAAATCACCGCGACGAAGCCAGTTCCGGGGTTGCCACCACCACCAGAACCTGACCCTAGTGCACCTGTGTGGATGGCGATGGCACTTCTAGCGGCAACTGTTGCGGTGAAAGACCCTCCCGATACCGTGTACGCCGTACCCGTGCAGGATCCCGACGAGCTCTTTCC
>JABCKV010000315.1:0-17190 GCA_018282005.1 Asterophora parasitica | reverse complement strand
CATTTTTGGCCATATGAACATGGCATCAGTAAAAATGCTGAAGAACAAGGAAATGGTCACCAGGATGAATGTGGATACGTGAAAGGAGCCAGGCCAAGCAGCACATGACCACTCTACTGAAATTGTACACCACCGTTTACGAGGATATTGGCGATATGACATTTGTAGACCTGTGGGGACCAGCCCGGATCACTGGCATCAGGGGCGAAGTCTATTATTGTGGACTTACTGATGGGAAGGCAACCCGGACTGTGATGGGTTTCCTGAAAAGGAAAACTGATGATGAAGTAATGGCAACACTGGAACATTATCGGATTCCGGTCAAAACCCAAATGGGCCGTAATCTGAAGGCTATGTGTTTCGACATGGGGAAGGAATTCTTGAATAGGAAAGTTCGGGATTATCTGGCCAAACATGGAATCCGGATCGAGGCCACTGCCCCCTACAGCTCAGAGCAAAATGGTGTTGCTGAGCGCACCCATTGAACCTTGGCAGAGCATGGCCGGGCCATGCTTATTCATCATAATTTGCCAAAATTCCTTTGGCCAGAGGCATTTGCATATGCAGCATATCTCAAGAATAGGTTGCCATCACGTGCTCTAGGTGACAAAACCCCCGAGGAGGTCTGGACCAGGAAAAAGCCGGATGTATCATGGCTGCAGGAATTTGGCGCAAAATGCTGGGTGCTTCACGAGGGAGCAAATATCAGCAAATGCAAACTCGACCCGAAATCGCACCCATTCATCTTTGTCGGTCTTTCAGATGAGTCGAAGGCCTGGAGCTATTACAGTGCTGAGACGCGCAAAGTGCTTACTTCGCGCAATGTTATTTTCATGTGAAATACCCCCGAGGTCGTCATTGATGATGACGATGACCCTGTGCTGCTCGAGGGGGAGAAAGCACCTACTGTTGAGCCAGCACAGGTCCCTGCCACTTCCTTAGCCCCAGCAGTCCCACTTCCTATTCCAAAATTGAAAGCACAGCCACCATCAAAGATCCCTATCCCCCCATGTGAGAAATCGGCCCGAATTGCACAGGCTGCTGAATTATCAGCTGCTTAACAATCTGGATGCTCACAGCCCATCAGAACCGTGTCATAGCATGCCTCACAATCATGATCACCCCTCCGAATCTGGCGATGCTGCCAACATTGCCACCGACATCTCTGACATCGCGCTCTTTGGCGCAGACAGCGGAGAGCCCTCTAGCATTGAAGAGGCTCTGGCTAGTGATATTTGGAAGAAATCAATGGAGGCCAAGATTGCTCAGCTCGAGTGTCTTGGAACATTTAAACTCGTGGACTTACCCCCAGGCCGGACAGCAATTGATTGCAAGTGGGTCTTCAAGGTGAAGACTGACGGAAATGGAAATTTTGTAAAGGCGAAATCCTGCCTTGCAGCACGTGGATTTACTCAGCAACCCGGCATCGACTTTAATGAAACATATGCACCCGTCGTACGCATGGACACCCTTCGATTCCTCATCGCCCTCGCCAATGCTTTGGGATTGATATCCCATAATGTCGACTTCGTTGCCGCTTACCTAAATTCGTTGTTACGTGAATTGATCTATCTTCGGCAACCTGCTGGTTTCAACGATGGCACTGGGCACGTCTGGCTGTTACTGAAGGCTATTTATGGTCTCAAGCAGGCCAGATTTGAATGGCACAAGATGCTTGATGCGCTTTTCCGCGCTCTAGGGTTCACACACCTTGTTTCGGACCAATGTGTCTATATTCGAGGATCTGGGGATACCCTCACCATTGCCGCCGTCCACGTCGACAACATGTCCATCTTCACCCCCTCTCTGAAGCTCATCGTCACCCTGAAGGAGGAGATCAGATCAAAATTTGATATCACCGATTTGGGCGAAGCAAATCAAATTGTTGGGATCACGATCACATGCTTTGCCGATGGCCACATCAAATTATCGCAGCGCCCATACCTGGAGAAAATTATAGGGCACATGCGGCTTGAAGATGCAAATACCGTTGCCACCCCATTGGATGTTAATGCCAAAGTCAGAAAGCTTACCGACAAGGACCCACGTGATTCTGACATTGTGAGCAAATATCCTACTGCCATTGGCATGCTCATTTGGGCAGCCATCTCGACATGTCCCGACATCTCTTTCACAGTCCAGTGTTATGGAACGGCTCCTTTACCATATATTATTTATTTATTCCACATTCTATTTTCGCATTCACATTCTATTTTAACACTATACGCCGCACACCATTACGCTTTTCCTTATGCTCATTCTTACTTCATTATGACGACTAAACTGAGTAGGCCTTGCCACTGAGTAGTATATAATATGTGTCAGGGGAACTCCCATTCACCTGACAATACCTCCACTACCCACCATTCCTTCCCCCTACTCTCGTTACATTCACATTCCTTTTGCCTGACATTCCTGGCTCGGACCCAGTGCGCACCCATCGACATTCAGATTCCTTGTGTCAGACCCTGTCCTCAGGGTCGGGAGTGTGGCCCCCACATGCCGATGTTATATTAATTGTACAGCACATCATATATACTTCGCCCCTGGCCAGGGGGATCCTCAGTCTTTTCTCTTTGGATTCCCCTTTGCCAGGTAGGCCTATGCCTCTATGTTCTGTACATTAGAATAATAACTTTGGATTCCCCTTTGCCAGCTCCAAGCTAAGGTCGCCCTTACAGCAGAAAAGACTCCCTTCTGAAGCCTGAGCTCCACGACCGATCCATGTCGAGGTTATTGCCGAATTGCCACGTCGACTCGACCTACACTCACACAGATGCTCGCACCGCCCCCGCTTTGAATATGTCAACCAAATCTGACCCGATGTCAACGTCACAGCAGCCACTCTCAGCTGAAGACCGACTCACAACACTGGAGATGAAGATGGCATCTATTCACACCACACTCCTTAACAATTCCACTGGCATGGAACAAATCACTGCGCTTCTGAAAGCACTCACTCCGGGGAATGTCCCCCCTGCCCCAATGGCACCCACTGTCAATCCGGCACCAATCCCCCCGGCGTCGAGCACTCCCAATGCATCTCCCCCCACTCCCGACGCGAGCACCCCTCTGGGCGACATCTCACGGCTCAGACCAGCCCCCCCACCAGTCTATGATGGCTCACAAACCGGCGGTCAGGCTTTTATGCAAGCATGCAAACTCTACATCTCGCTCTGTCAGAAGACGTTCGCAAATGACAATGTCAAGATTGGCTGGGTTCTCATGTACATGCAGCATGGGCGGGCGGCCGAGTTTGTGACTCGGGTATTCACATTTGGAGGCGTACAGCAGGTGTTCAAGGACTGGGCATCCTTTGAGGTGACATTTGCCGACGAGTTCTATGCACAAGATGAAGTTCGCAATGCCTCGCCTTACACTGGAGTCCACCACCTACTACCAAAGCGGCTGGTCAGTCGACAATCATTGCGATGCTTTTCGATCCCTGTGGACCAAATCGGAACACCCAGATGGACAACAGTTGGTCTACAAGTTCCGATGAGGCCTTGATGCCAAAATCACCAAGCGTCTGGGTGCCATTGTGACCAACCGGCTGAGCGAGGTCAAGGTGGAAGAATGGATGCAGGCAGCACGACAACAGGAGCTCCTCATGCGTGCTGATGAAGACTTTTTCCGATGGCAGGTGCCTGCTCCGACTTGCGCATTCGAACAGCACCAGACACTACCCAGTGCCCCACTCCGGCATCATCAGCTCACCCTCCCCGCCAACCAGCCACAGTCCCCATTCCTCGGCTCCCAATGTTGGTGCCCCATGCCCTGGCAGCCAAACCACTCCCCCTTGGTGTGCCCATGGACATCAACCGCACTCGAGCAATGCGACCCCACATGCCGAATGACAATCTCTGTCGTTGATGCCAACAGCCAGGGCACTATGCATGAGATTGCCCCCACTGCTGGGATATCTGCACCATGTCACCTGACGAGCTGGATGAGCTAATTATGGACATCCTAGCTCGACGCGATGCTGTAGCCACCGACCCGCCTGAGTCACCCGAGGTCGTCGCTACCGAGTCGAGCGGAGCTGCCCCCGAGGATTTTGCGTCTCACAGCAGGTGAATAGTATGCCCCCGCTGTCCAGTCATAATTGTTTCGCACCCCTTACCATAGAGCATGATAATACATCTGATGTTGCATCTACTCTGTGCGAAACAACCGACAAAGACGTACCAATCCAGATCACTGACTCAGAGCCCAACTCAGGATCGACATCATCCGACGTCAAATCTGACTTGTGCCACGGGCTTCCACGCTGGGAGAAGCGCTTACCCCGTCGATATGTGGTGGCCAGCACCCCGTCAGAACGGTCTCTGAAGCTAAAGGTGGAATTGGACACTCTGGACACACAGGAGAAGCACGCAGTCACAGCGCTAGTAGACAGTGGTGCGACCAGCTGTTTCATCGATGTCAGAACAATTGAGCAACTCAAGCTCACGACTCGCCCTCTCAGTCGGACCATCCCAGTTTATAATGTGGATGGTACCCGAAACAAGACAGGAGGAGTTAGCGCAGACGTCGAGGGCAACCCTGCGCTACAATGGACACACGGAGCGCACCACCTTTGCAGTCACCAGTTTAGGCAAGGAGAGTCTCATCCTTGGGTATACCTGGCTGCGGGAGCATAATCCCGAGGTTGACTGGTCCACCAACAAGGTCAAGATGAGCAGATGCCCCACCTGATGCGACACCTGTCGAGATGAAGTCAAGGTCGAGCAAGTTGCATGAACATGAACCCATGCTGCCATCCGAGCCTGTCATGGTGCAGGCCCTCTCCAGACCGAGCTTGACTGGGAGGCGACACCAACAGTGACTTCAGCCCCCAGGAAGCTTTCCTCAATGGAGACCTTATTTTTGCAACTGCCCTCCACCCTGAGATCTTGCCAGAGTACATCCACGCGTCACAGACCACATTGCAACGACTGGCCAAAACACATGCAGCCAATACCGTGCCCAAGTCCTTCCGCAACGCCGTTCCGAACTACCTTCATGACTTTGAGGATGTATTCTCTAAGACATTGTTTGACTCACTTCCTGAGCACAAACAGTGGGACCATGCAATCAAACTACTGCCTGGATCAGCTCCCTCCGGAACCAAAGTGTACCCCCTGTCACCGAATGAACAATCTGAGCTAGATGTTTTCCTTCAAGAGAACCTCGAGTCGGGTCAAATTTGGCCATCCAAGTCACCCATGGCTTCGCCTGTATTCTTCATCAAGAAGAAGGATGGTGCTCTCTGACTGGTGCAGGACTATTGGACGCTGAATGCGCTCACTATGAAGAATCAATACCCCTTGCCACTCATCAGCAAGCTCATCACCAATCTTCGCAGTGCACGGTACTTCACCAAGCTCGACGTCTGTTGGGGGTACAACAACATTTGGATCAAGGAAGGCGACAAGTGGAAGGCAGCGTTCCGAACCAATCGAGGGCTGTTTGAGCCCCTGGTAATGTTCTTCAGCCTCACAAACAGCCCGGCGACCTTTCAGACGATGATGAATGACATCTTTTGCGATCTGATTGCAGAAGGTGTTGTTTGTGTCTACCTTGATGACATCCTGATTTACACTCGGGATCTAGAGGAGCATCATCGGATCACACGACTGGTACTCGACCGACTCCGCAAACACAAGTTGTTCCTAAAACCCGAAAAATGCGAATTCGAACAGACCAAGATCGAGTATCTTGGGCTGATCATTTCTCATAGGCAGGCGGAAATGGACCCAGTTAAGGTTGCAGGTGTTGCGGAGTGGCCCGCTCCGAAGAACAAGAAGGAGGTGCAAGCTTTCCTAGGCTTCACTAATTTCTTTGGGTGAAGACCTGCTGCAGGTTCTGTTTCAAAGCCTTACGGGTACAGGTCAGCTCCGATCCCAGCTTCTTGTTGGGACATATCTTCCGCGTATTTCATAACTCTATTTCAAATAGCCTTAGCTTCTCTCGCTGATCCCTCTACCTACCTACACCACATATACTCCTACCTATGAGTAGAGTAGACATCGAATCTTACCCTCAGTTTTGGTCCCCCTTTCTTGTTGAGCAGAGTTCACTGCTCAAAAGCCTGTTTCGACTCCTCTGCTTCATCCCGCTTCCTCTCCGCGTCGGATTCCTGCCGGAACTCCTGCCTCTCCGCCACCCAGTTGCGGTCTACATTTGGTTGTCCGTGTACAATGCGTAGACACTTGGTGCATTGTCATTCAAAGTTTCCATTGTTTTTCCTTTTGTTCCCCTCCCTCGTATATCTCATCCTCCATCCGTGTTTGTAAGGGCGACCTTAGCTTGGAGCTGGCAAAGGGGAATCCAAAGTTATTATTCTAATGTACAGAACATAGAGGCATAGGCCTACCTGGCAAAGGGGAATCCAAAGAGAAAAGACTGAGGATCCCCCTGGCCAGGGGCGAAGTATATATGATGTGCTGTACAATTAATATAACATTGGCATGTGGAGGCCACATTCCCAAGACCTTCTGACCCTGAGGACAGGGTCTGCCACAAGGAGTCCAGATGTCAACGGGTGCATGCCGGGTCCGTGTCAGAAATGTTGGGTGAAAGGAATGTGCATGTAATGAGAGTAGGGGAAAGGAATGGTGGGTAGAGGAGGTATTGTCAGGTGAATGGGAGTTCCCCTGACAGTGTTCCTGGTTCTGCTTTGGTTCTGGTCGCATTTCGCCAGACTCATCTCATTGTTGCCAGTTTCACACCGGATCCCATCCGCCCCACCGCTACATGCTCTACTCGGTCGTCGGCTCATCGCCTTCGGCTTGATCTTTCCCTTCCGAGACTCTGACAGAGTTTCCGGTTGGTGTGTGTGTTGGGTGTTTTTCTTATCCACAGATTTCACTTCGTGTGCTCGGGAACTCTCAGCCCCGCTCGCAACACTTGGTTTTGGTTTGGTGTTTGTGTTGGGTGTTTTTGCCCTGCATTTAGCGCCTTTCCCTGATCATCACTTGGAGCCCACCGCAAGGGGTTTTGAGAACAGCCACCAAGCACAAACATTTATTTCTTTTAGCGTGTAGCAAAGATTGTGCTGCGTCTCCGCTCCATGCCTATCCACACCAAAATCCTCAAATCACTCGGATTCAATGACACAGAAATCTCAATCTCACCACTCTTCTCCACGGTATCCTCACCAATCTCCCAACAGCGCCGCCGACAATCAGCCACCCTCGCCACCAGCCTACAACCTCCTTCAGTCTGTTTCCGACTGCCTCCATCACTTCTATGTACCAACCCTCAGGTCACTGCTTGTCTCCGGAGTCTTCCGGCCATAACCTGTGCCTCAGCCCTTCCCCGCTTTGATCTGTGCTTTCTTCCCCCAGCAACCATCCCGCCCAGCTTCCGGTACCTACCGACAATCGACTACCAACACTTCCGACCACCGCAATGGCAACTAAAACAATGCCCGGGCGCAACAGCCACAATGCGCCTATTTTTGATGGAAAAACCATACGGGAGCTAGGCCGGTACTTTTCTGACCTGGAATTACTGTTCGCTGACTGTGGCATCACGGACAAGGTGGAGCAAAAGGCCTACGGTTGCCGATACCTTAATTTTGATAATCACACTCTCTGGAGGAGTGTCGACAGGTACGCCACCGATTCGTACGCCGCCTGGAAGGCAAAATTTTTTAAACTCCATCCGGGTTCCAAGGAAAATGCCCGCTTCAGCCAGGTAGACCTCGTCAACCTCCTCACCGCAGCTCGTAGTACAGTGATCAGGTCATTGGCAGAGCTAGGCGAGTTCCACCACACCTTCCTTAATATCACCAACTTCCTCATTAGCAAGGGCATCCTCGCAGATATGGAGTGCAACAAAGAGTTCCGCAGCGTCTTTTTGCCACCAGTGTGGAGGGAGATCCAGAACCGGCTCAACATTGTCAAACCCGACCACACGCCCAGTACACCTTACTCTGTCGTGGAAATCCGGGCGGCCGCCGCCTTCCACTTCGCCCAGGCCAGCGCAACCGGTTCCGATGTAGCGGCTCCGATAATGCTGGTCAAAACTGAAAACACCATCGTCACCAGCATGCAGCGACTAGAGCATGCCATCAACACCTTCGCCGGCCGGATTCAGCGACTCGAGGGCGGAACCGGTGGCACCCCTCCCAACCACCAGGGACCAGCCGGCCAACCACCTCAGAGCTATCCCCCACGTGCGCCCATGGATAACTGCAACTTTTGTGGTGGGACCGGTCATTTCATGAACAGCTGCCCGGAGGCCGATCGGTACATACAGGAGGGAAGGATCCATCGTAATTTCGACCACAAGATTGTCCTGCCCTCTGGCCCATTTGTTCCCCGCAACTACGAAGGCATTTGGCTCAAGGACCAGGTCGACACCTGGCACCACCGGCACCCAAACAACATCGTGACCGGCTGGCTGAGCGCTGATACGACCCCCTCTGAGCTGAGCCCCGAACCCTGCAATTTTCGAGTTTTGCTCAATGCCCGTTTCCGGAGCGGGAACCGACTTTCCGGACCAGGAACCGACTTTCCGAGCTGTTTCCGTCTTCTCCCCGCCGCGTCCTGACTTGCTATCTCTGCGTTCACCATCCCGTATTGTGTTTCCTACAGGGTTCCCTGCATCTACATTTCTTCACTGCGTTTCCCCAGCGTTCCCGGCTTCTCAACGCCCGTTTCCAGACCGGGAACCAACTTTCCGAGCCGTTTCCATCTTCTCCCTGCCACGTCCTGACTATCAGTTCACCATTCCATATTGCATTTCCCTCAGCGTTCCCTGCATCTACCCTTCCATTTTGCGTTCCCCCCCAGCATTCCCGGTGTCTACAAACCCCTCCTGGCATTATTGTATCGCGTCCGGTTGGGAGCCGGTCAGCTCCCGACGGCTGCTCGGAAAAGCATTCAGGGGCGATGGCCCCTCTTCCATTCTGTGTTCTTGCACCCGCGTTCTCCTACCAGTGTTCTTTGCGTCCACCATTCCATACTGCGTTCCCCATATTTTGTCATTATTGTGTTGCGTATCTCGTCCCGGCGTTCCACCATCTACGTCATTCCCCTTCTTTTGCGTCCAACCACCGCCGTCATCCCTGTCTCAAAGGCAACTGTATTGCCGCCATGCGTTTCCATCTTCTGCTCGATTCCTAGGGTTTTCCCGGTCGCTACCATTGTGACCGCCGGGTGGCCACCATATGGACACTGATCATTTGCTACAACATCGGGTGAAGACCTGCCGCAGGTTCTGTTTCGAAGCCTTATGGGTACAGGTCAGCTCCAATTCCAGTTTATTGTCGGGACATATCTCCTTCGTATTTCATAACTCTATTTCAAATGGCCTTAGCTTCTCCCGCCGATCCCGCTACCTACCTACACTACATATACTCCTACTTGTGAGTAGAGTACACAATCGAATCGCACCCTCAGTTTTGGTCCCTCTTTCTTGTTGAGCAGAGTTCACTGCTCAAGAACCCGTTCCGACTCCTTTGTTTGGTTCCGCTTTGTCTCTGCGTCGGATTCCTGCCAGACTTCTCACCTCTCCATCACCCAGTCACAGTCTACGTCTGGTTGTCCGTGTACAATGCGTAGCCACTGGGTACGTCATCACCTGAAGTATCTGTTGTGTTTCCCCTTTGTTCCTGTCTTGTATATCTCATCCCCCATCCATGTTCCTGGGTTCCAGTTGCCTCTTCTCGGTTCTGGTCGCATCCTGCCGGATTTGTCTCATTGTCACCGGTTTCATCCCGGATCCCGTTTGTTCACCGCTACATGCTCTGCTTGGTCATCGGCTTGTTGCCTTCGGCTTGATCTTTCCCTTCTGAGACTCTGACGGAGTTCCTGGTTGGTGTGTGTGTGTCTTTCCTCCTACCCATCTAGATTTCGCTTCGTGTGCTTGGGAACTCTTGGCCCCACTCGCAACCCTTGGTTTTGGTTTGGTGTTTGTGTTGGGTGTTTTTGCCCTGCATTTAGCGCCTTTCCCTGATCATCAGCGCATATGCCAACCTGCAGGCCGGTATGATGCTGGAGGTTTACCAACTAGATTGCACTGCACCGAAGCTGGGTACCCTTGACATTGATGACAGGATAAGTATTCTTGAGCGTGAATTACTGAATCTACGCAGACATAGGGAAGTTTTTGACAGCGTCAAAATTCAGACCAAGCCGGTCAAGCATGCCTACATGCCCGACGCGCCTCGTCGGGATCCTCCGCCACATATGCCAGCTGCGCCTATCCCCTCCACTTCATCGGCGATGCCTACCATGGCCGCTTCCCCCATGGTTGACAAAGGCAAAGACCGAGCCGAGCCATCTCCGACAAATGACCGAGTGTTGTCCAAACCGCCCGCCGCACCTCAGCCTTCTCAGTCATCCAGTAGCTGGTCGATTCCGCAACCAGCCACTCAGCCTGCACCTGTCCTGCACCACCGACCTCGTCGACAGCTATTACCAGAACCTTCGGCCCGGGGAAAGCCCAGAACACGTCATGGTTGCCAAGGAGTCGCACTCGCTCTGGTCAATCCTCAGGTGTGTGGATGCCCAGGAGCAGGTAGAATGTATTGTGGACTCCGGTTGTCAGATCATCGCCATGTCGGAAGAAGTCTGCCATGACTTACACATACGCTACGATCCCACAGTCATACTTAATATGCAGTCCGCTAACGGTTCCGTCAATCCCTCACTAGGACTTGCCCAGAACATGCCATGCACAATTGGCGACATCACCTTGTACCTGCAGATCCACATTATCTGGAACCCTGCCTACGACATCCTCCTCGGCCGCCCCTTCGATGTTCTCACCTGCTCCTCGGTCAAAACCAATTCAGCCAACAAGACCATCATCACGATTACCGATCCCAACACCCAGATTGTTACCGCGATTCCATCCTTTGCCCGTGGACAGCATCGGCGCCAACCCAAGCCTCCGGTCAAAATGGAAATACAAAATTTTCGGATACTCTCGAGGAAATAAACGGTGATGGCAATGTAGCCTTTATCCTCAAGTTTGATCATTCCACTTCTGCACTTTTCGCTTCTGCCTATGCACCCGTTCCTACTTCCGACCCGTGAGCTGGGTCTTCCAGCTGCGTTCTCAATTCACCTGACCTTAATGGCAACTCAGCCGATACCTCCGTCGATCCCCACCTTAGCCATCTATTCTTGACCGCTTTCCCCTTGTTCCAACCTTTTGCGTCCACTTCTTCCTGTCTCATTTCCATTCCCATGTCCAGTTCCAATCCAGTTTCCATGTTTTCCACTACTTCTTCCGCCCCGGCAACCGCTACCTATTCCTTTGACTCCCATATTCCTGCCTCGCCACCGGACACATCCGCTTCCACCTTCGTCTTCTTCCGCACCCCCCAGCTCACCCCTTGACACTCCCGCTTTGGGTCCCAGTCGCCAGCTGGCCACCGACCCAAGTTCCCGCTATTCCCCTGACTCCCGCCATGACCCGCCCCTGGCTGCCTGCACCACCACCTCCGACTGCCGCCACACCCACCGTACCGAACCCAGCGATACCGGTTGTATGCAAGGTAAAGGGTGTCCAGTCCAAGAAGAAGTATAAGCCCATGGCACAGAAGGTCCGGTCAGTCGTAGCCAGCTGTCCCAACCATTTCCGGATCAAGCGCAAAATCATAGGCGACCTGCTGGCCGACATGCCGCCACTCGACCCCAACCCTCCACCATTCACCCCCACTGGCCATTACACTCAAGAACGGAAGGACAAGCTTGATGCCGAACACCAGGGCTTTCTTACAGATGCCGAGAAGGCGATGATGCATGATCTAATGTGCAAGCAGAATCTCGCTTTTGCTTGGGACAACACCAAGCGAGGTGGCCTCCGCCCAGATTTTTTCCTGCCTATAGATCTGGCCATCATCGAGCACACCCCTTGGATCGAGCACAATATCCCAATCCTGCCGGGTATCTACCGCAAAGTCTGCGACCTCATCAAAACCAAGATAGCCGCCAGGGTCTATGAACTGTCCAATTCAGCATACCGCTCCTGGTGGTTTTGCGTTATGAAAAAGAACGGAAAGCTGCGTATTGTCCACTCCCTTGAACCGCTTAACCGGGTTACCATTCGTCATTCAGGAGTTACGCCACTACCAGACCATCTTGCCGAGCAGTTTGCTGGGCGAATCTGCGGTGGCACATTTGATCTGTATGTTGGGTATGATGAACGACTGATAGCGGTAGGCTCCCGGGACCTCACCACCTTCCAAACCCCCTTTGGCGCCCTCTGGCTAGTCATGCTCCCCATGGGCTGGGCCAACTCTGTCCCGATCTTTCACGATGACATCACCTATGTTCTTCAGGACAAAATCCCACATCACATGCTTCCCTACATTGACGACACTCCCGTCAAAGGCCTGCGCACTTGGTACCCGGATGCGAACGGCAATCCAGAAGTTCTCGCGGAAAACCCGGGCATCCGCTGGGCAATCTTCGAGTATTTCCAGGTAGTCAACTGGGTATTGCAGCGCATAAAGTACAGCAGTGGTACGTTTTCTGGAAAGAAACTCGTCCTTTGCACAGAAACTTTTACAGTGCTTGGTCACCTCTGCACGCCTTCCGGCCGCATCCTGCCGGAACCGAAGTTAGCCATGTTGGAGAATTGGGGCCCATGTCAGACAATCTCAGAGTTGTGCGCATTTCTTGGAACAGTTGGCATTCTCCGTATTTTTGTGAAAAACCTTGCCCATTGCGCTCACCATCTTGTTAAGCTTACTCGGAAGGACACCACCTACGAGTTCGGCCCAACTCAACATTGTCACCGCCCTTTGCCAGGTCCAGCCCCTGGTCCCCATCGACTACGACTCCGGCGACCCCGTCATCCTCGCCATCAACACATCCTACATTGCCATTGGTTTCTTCCTCTGCCAAGCGGATGCGGCTGACCAGCGGAAGCGTCGCTACAACCGGTTCGGGTCCATCACACTCAATGACTGCAAGTCCCGCTTCTCCCAGCCCAAGCTCAAATTTTACGGACTCTACTGCGCCCTCGGCGCCCTCCGCCTCTACGTCATTGGCGTCCAGAACCTTATCGTCAAGGTCAACGCACGCTACATCAAGGGTATGCTCCAGAACCCCAACATCCAGCCCACCACCTCCCTTAACTGGTGGATTGTCACCATACTCATGTTCCAGTTCGAACTCGTCCACGTTAAGGGCACCTTCCATAGTCCGGATGGACTTTCCCGCCACCCGCGCCAACCGGGTGATGCGCCCCCGGGCCTGGAGGAGGACGAGGAGGTCTTTGAAGATTGGGTTGATCATATGAATGGTTTTATGCATATTACCCAGCCGCTGATTGCTTCCCCTCCCCCGCTCGAGTTCTGCACGACCTTCGCCGGAGCTCAGATTTCAAGTGAGGAGGAGGCACTCGAACCGGTGCCAGAACCGATCACAGCCGCGACGGAAACCCCTGCTTATGACCAGCTTGTCGAGCCAAGAGTATGGCCCGATGAGAGCGTTACCATGACCCATGCCCGGTCCACCGCAGACTTTTCCTATGACCTCATCCCACGATCCACCACTGCCATCGCTGATGACCTTTGTTTGGACCAGATCCGAGTTTGGGTCGATACCCTGCAGCGTCCAGATGGCATGTCTGACAAAGCCTACAAGATGTTCATCTGCCACTCCACCCAGTTCTTTAGCGATGGTTCCCGGCTTTGGCACCGGGACCCAAACGGCGTGCACAAACTCATCACTTCTAGGGAATCCCACCTAGAGATCCTGCGCTCGGTTCACGATCGCCTAGGTCACCGCCGCTTCTATGCAACCCAGTCGGTTTTAATCGAGTGCTTTTGGTGGCAGATGTCATTTGGTACGTCTGCACGTGTCACATCTGTCAGGTCCAGCAGACTCGGAAAATCCTCATCCCTCCCATCGTCGACACCCCCGTGCCACTTTTTGCCAAAGTCTACATGGACACCATGTTCCTCCCGCCCTCTGCCGGCTACCGAATGGTAGTCCAGGGCTGCTGCTCACTTATGCACTATCTGGAATTCCGTGCTCTCCAGCGGGAAACCAGGGCAACTCTCGGCAAATGGCTGTACCAGGATATTCTCTGTCGCTGGGGCGGACTCCGGGAGATTGTTTCCGACAACGGTCCCGCCTTTGTCAAAGCAGTCGAATATTTGGCAAAGAGGTATCATATCCATCATATGCGCGTTTCCGGCTATAATTCCCGGGGTAACAGCATTGCGGAAGTCTCCCACTTTGACGTCCACCAGGCAATGTTCAAGACTGCCGACGGCAACCAGGCCAAGTGGCACTCCACCATCTACGTGGTCTTCTGGGCTGAGCGCATTATGGTCTGGAAGCGGATGGGCTGCTCGCCTTACTACACTGCCACTGGGACTCACCCGCTTTTGCCGCTCGACATTATGGAAGCCACTTATCTCCAGCCGCCTCCCGACTCCATCCTTTCCACCACCGACCTCATCGCCCTTCAGAAATGAGCCGCCGACCTCGCCCGCCTCCACACCAATGTCCTTGCCGCTTGCCGCGCAGCGGCCCTCTGCTTTGAACGTGTTCACGCCTGGACCATCCATGACTTCAACTTCCAGCCAGGCTCGCTTGTTCTCATGTGCAACACCCAGGTCGAGAAATCCCTTAACCAGAAAATGCGGCCCTGGTACCTCGGACCTCTTGTTGTAGTGTCCCGGAACCAGGGAGGTGCTTACATTGTATGCAAACTTGACAGGTCTGTACTCCACCAGCCCATTGCTGCCTTCCGGCTCATGCCTTACCTTGCTCGCCAATCCATTCCCTTCGACCTCTCCTCTCTCGACATCAATACCCGACGGCTCCGGGAACTTGAATACACTGACATTCGGGATGATGAAGACTTACCCGGCTGCGGGGAACCGGAACCCGAGTCGGACGACGACGACGACCCCGGCGAATAGGCCCTCACCACCCCAACCTGCCGGTTTCCGGCCCTCCCTACCTCTTATCCGTGCCGTTTCCGCTTGCCTTCCGAGTTTTCCATTGACTTTATTTATTTTCCGGGCCTTGATGGCCGCTTCCCATTCACTTTCCTTTCTTTTATTAAGACACAACGTAAAAATTGTGCAACTCTATGGGGTTTTCTGGCCATGAAGGCTTACTGAGCCTTTCCCCTTGTCTCTGTTTTTGTCAACATGTCTTTACTTACTACAACCCACAGACTCTTTTATCCATCCCGGTCCCGGACTCAGCTGACTCATCTTCCAGAATGCAGTCTTTTGCTGTCACATCTCTTTCTGGATGACTCCCGGAACTTTGCGTGATCTCCCCGCGAAGGCGAGAGGCCTGTTCTGTCATTGCCAAAGCTGAGTCCTGGGTGGCTGTGAAGAGAGCTGTGGCGACATCGTAGTCCATGGCATCGAACGGGCCGCTCGACGCGAGGGTCGCACTGTTCGACCGGTTGGCGAGGATCGCCCCACCTCGAGCCAGGCCCATTTTGAAGGTCACGATGGGTGAGCGGGCGGCAGAGACTTGCCTCAGGGCCAGTGCAGGAGATGGAACAGTTGGCGTTCTCCGTATTTTTGTGAAAAACTTTGCCCATTGCACTCACCATCTCATTAAGCTCACTCAGAAGGACACCACCTATGAGTTTGGCCCGGAACAGCGCGTGGCCCAACTCAACATTGTCGCCGCCCTTTGCCAAGCCCAGCCCCTGGTCCCCATTGACTACGACTCCAGCGACCCCGTCATCCTCGCTGTCAACACCTCCTACATTGCAATCGGTTTCTTCCTCTGCCAAGCGGATCCGGCCGACCGGCGGAAGTGTTGCTACAACTGGTTTGGGTCCATCATGCTCAACAACCATGAGTCTCACTTTTCCCAGCCCAAGCTCGAATTTTACGGACTCTACCGCGCCCTCGGTGCCCTCCGCCTCTCCATCATTGGCATCCAGAACCTTATCGTCGAAGTGGTATGCTCCAGAACCCCGACATCCACCCCACTGCCTCCCTTAACCAGTGGATCATTGCTGTACTCATGTTCCACTTTGAACTCATTCATGTTAAAGGCACCTTCCATGGTCTGGACGGACTTTCCCGCCACCCGCGCTAACCGGGTGATGCGCCCCCGGGCCCAGAAGAGGACGAGGAGGTCTTTGAGGATTGGGTCAATCGTATGAATGGTTTTATGCATATTATCCAGCTGCTGATTACTTCCCCTCCCCCGCTTGAGTTCCATGCAACCTTCGCCGGGGCTCAGATTTCAAGTGAGGAGGAGGTACCGGAACCGGTGTCGGAACCGATCGCAGCTATGACGGAAAACCCCGCTTATGACCAGCTTGTCGAGCCAAGAGTGCAGCCCGATGAGAGCATTACTATGACCCATGCCCGGTGATACGACCCCCTCTGAGCTGAGCCCCGAATCCTGCAATTTTCGAGTCTTTCTCAATGCCCGTTTCCGGACCAGGAACTGACTTACCGAGCTGTTTCCATCTTCTTCCTGCTGCGTCCTGACTGCTATGTGTTCACCATCCCATATTGCATTTCCCCCAGCATTCCCTGCATTCACCATTCTATATTGCATTCCCCCAGCATTCCCAGCATCTACAAACCCCCCCCCCCCCCCGGCGTTACTGTACCGCATCCAGCCGGAGCCGGTCGGCTCCCGGCAGCTGCTCGGAAAACCATTTGGGGGTGACAGCCCCTCTTTGATTCTGTGTTCTTGTGCCCGTGTTCCCCTACCAGCATTCCCTGCATTCACCATTCCATATTGCATTTCCCCCAGTGTTCCCTGCAACTTTCCGAGCCGTTTCCGTCTTCTTCCTGCCACATCCCGACTGCTATCCCTGTGTTCACCATCCCATATTGCATTTCCTACAGCGTTCCCTGCGTCTACATTTCTTCACTGCATTTCCCCAGTATTCCCGGTGTCTACAAACCCCTCCCAGCATTACTGTATCGCGTCCAGTTGGAGCTGGTCGGCTCCCAATGGCTGCTTGGAAAAGCATTCAGGGGCGACGGCCTCTCCTCGATTCTGTGTTCTTGCACTGCATTCTCCTACCAGCATTCTCTGCGTCCACCATTTTGTACCCACATATCGACGGGGTAAGCGCTTCTCCCAGCGTGGAAGCCCGTGACGTGAGTCGGACTTGACCACATATCGACGGGGTAAGCGCTTCTCCCAGCGTGGAAGCCCGCTGATATGACCCCTTCCGAGCTGAGCCCCAAATCCTACAATTTTCGAGTTTTCCTTCTCAACACCCGTTTCC
>JABCKV010000314.1:0-17317 GCA_018282005.1 Asterophora parasitica | reverse complement strand
ATGTACCGCCAACGGAGAGTACTGCGATGGAGGACCTCCTGGAGCTTGTGGACGAGGTCATCAAGTTCAGGCTAAAATACCAGAGGGTTGGAGCTGAGCTCTATGAACGCATCTCATCTGGCGAGCTCCTTCCGCAGGTTTCTAACTGGAAGGATTGTCGGGTATCCACCACGTACTAAGAGATCGCATTGCTTTGTCTGCACTCTGCACTGTCACAGGTATTCTTCAGTTAGACGACTCCTGTTCCGAGGAGTTTGCACGGGATACCACACGCGACGATTGCGAAGTAGGTTGAAATAAGGCTTGTGCCGGGGACTCGAAGAGAGATTTGAACAGGTCAGCACGTGTGGCGCAGAGCCTAAAGGATACATACATGATTTAAATTCAGGTTGATTCGTCGAATTTTAGTTACTGAGTAATATACTACATATACTCACTGTCCAATGGCGGGCGGGCGGCAAATTAAGGTGTATGACATGTTCAGGTGATTGGCACTTCCAGACTCCAGAGCAGAGCCTTCGATTTTGAAGAGATCACTGAAATGTCATAAGCGCTGCGGCACGTTGGTGTGTATCCCGGATTTACAGGCGGACTCAAGGCGGACGAGTACTTGGCACCAGGTAGCCTGGAGGCAAACATTCGATTCCCCGGCCGCAGAAAGAGTGTGAGTGTCCAGAAAGGGTCGCCGCGCAATGGAAGGGCTGGGATATGGAGGTCTAGATGTTGGGATGAACAGTGACGATGTGAGTCCCATCTTCGGCAACGGGCCACTGTTCAGAATTCTGACAAGCAATGTAATCGGCCGAGAATAGCCGAGAATGCCCTGGTCGCTTGAAAGCTCCCGAAAGAAAGCCAGTGCGGCAGAAGGCATACTAAATGGATTGCTAGAAAGTGAATACACTGGCAACAAGGGTATACGGGACACGCTGAGTCCTCCGTCCCATAAGCAATGCAGCTGGTATGCTCCCGGCCCACGAACCGAGCGCGCTAGCAGCGATCATGGGTCACTCGGACATAATTCAGCTGGGATCAAAGCATGACGAGCATGTCGGCCCCAGCTGCTGCCCAAAATACAGCCTTGATGAAATAGGTTTCGTGAGGCTCAATATCGACATGTGAAGAAAACAAACACTGACCGCTGCTCGCCAAGATACCGACATTCGACGCGGTGGTGTCGATGTACATCACGACGAGCATCGTCTTGACCTTGAGAACACGTCCTATCTGAATAGTGTGCGTGACGCGCAGGACAGGTGTGGTCGCAACGATGCAAGGCATCTTCGCGAGCTGTTCTATGACGAGCCCAAGAGGAAAGGAGGAAACGCCGAGTTCGTACATTGGTACAACAAGTTCGCAATCCTCTATCTCGGTCAGCGAAACGCGCATCAGAGAAACCTCTTGACGTACGTCGTAGCATTTGTGACGAGCCTGCAGATCAAGTCCTGGAGGCAGGCTTCCGGTAATTGCAAGAGGGGTCACCAATCACACAGCAAGTGGTAGGTGACAATGACCAAGCGACTTCAGCAGACGCTTGATCCTTCGAATGGCACGCCCGTGATGCAAAACGATGGAAATCTTGGGAAGAAGGATAGCGCGTAGGGTTTGGAGTGTTATCGAGTAACGAACGTCGCGTCCTAACCTGTTGAACGGGCTTCTTTAAATGGGCGAGCCGCGAGAGGACCGTACAACTGAGGACCGTACAACTGGTGAAATGCGCCATCCTAGAAACAAGTGAATGAGGGAAACACGCATCGAATGAGAGGAAACTAGAGGAACTCGATGACGAACCAACGACGACAGACCTCCGCCTACTCAGACGTGGAAATCGAGGACACATTTGAGACTGCCAGAGAGTTGAGACCATCAGATAACTTATATTCCACAGAGGCAAGTGGAAGCCGATTAGACTACTTTTGCTTGTGGAACGAGGAGACGCGTCATCATCCCAGAACGCGCTCATGTTTGACCGATTTGGGATGTCACGTCCAATCACGTAACGTTGGCGGATCGTGCATGTCCCCTACCTTAGTGAGCCAAATATTCCATCGGACAATGAGCTCAGGGCCGGGATCATTGTGGACCATATATTGTCAAATGTCACAACACAACGCGTCCACATCGCGTCGGTCGACTTGCCACAATGGTTTGAATGCCATTGTCGTGCCTGTTGACCAATGCCCGACTCTCGATGTTGTTGCATCGTTCTTTTCCAGATGCTATAACTCCCTTCGCCCACTGTGAACGAGCATGGGGAATTTAGAAAATCGTGTACCCACTGCGATGACGACACAGCGACGGCGGACAGGGATGGGGTTTTTTGGGGCACAGCCCGATTTTATTGAATGAGAAGGTTTAGTCGATGCTTTATAGCTCCCTGCCACTACAAAGTAGAATAATATACGACCGACTGATTGATTGGGAGATTGCAAGTGAGTACAGTGAGGAGAAGAGATAAAGATATAGAATGTGAGAGAGATTGAGAGTATCAATACAATGAGTGGGGATGCGCAGATAGAGGAAAGGTTGCGCTCAAAGAGTGTGGGGTGCTAGACGAAGGCTATGAGCGTGATAAGCTTGAAAAAAGAAAGGAAGGTGTGCTTACCACTAGGGCACGATGCAGGTGAGTTGACGCAGGATTGTTGAATGCTTAAGCGCTTAAGGTTGGTTCTGGTTGCTATGCTCGCTCTAAAGAGAAACCGATTAGAGACAGTCGCGAAGAAGGAGGAAGGTAGAGCTTACTTAGGCGATGGTGCACCAGGTAGGAGGACGGTACTGGGAGTCTTCGTCCGTAGGAAGAAGATCAACTTCAACGGTCTCGGCGGCAGCGCCGGCAGGGGTCTCGGGGAAGATAGCGATGAACTGATCCATTGAGACTGTGAGGATGGTAGATGCGAACAAGGTTAAACAGGTTACAAAAGAGGATCTGTGTGGGATGCAGGGTAATGTCACGGTGGTGGGGGAAACAGACTTTATACGAATCCTACGCCGTGGCCCGAGTAAATACCGAACAAAAATACGCCGCAAATACGCCCATTGTTTCGTTGGGCGTGGGCCTCGAGGTCTGATCAATTTGGACGAACAATGTGCGTCCGGGCGGCCCAAATCCATGAGAACTTAAATTTTCCGGGAAAACTTTCGTTCCCTGATGTTCGGCTTCTGTGGCGGCCATTGGAGTCATTGCAAGGAATCAGAATGTCTGCAGCCGGTGAGGGTTGCCATGAAAGTGAGGGTCACACTCTTTCGCATTGTTCGGCGCGTGCCAAGCGTCGCGTGCCGATCTGACCGCGAGGGTTCTCGCATGACCGCATCAGAACCCCATTTGGACAAACAATGCGCAGCGCAGCACAATGTACAGTCCCGTTAGCTATTGAACGTCACTCACTCACCCGTTCTTCGCGCGACATGGTGTAATACCCTAATTGGCCGCCCACATGAGCATAATAATGATGAGGCAACGAGGATTGCTTGTGCGACTTCGACAAATGACGCTGGCATGCATACTCTGAGAGCCTCAAAAGGGCCATGTGCCTCGGCTAATATAGTCGCCGGGACCTTGATTTGATCAACGACCGACCGTTCTGGGACATTGGCTCCGGGCCCACCCATTGTCTTGCCTCATCGTGGCATGGCCTTCTCACCACTGCTGAGAACGCTTGAACAATGTCGTTCGCATTGTGCCTCTTCGTGGAAATCCACTGGAATCCCTGCCTATATAAAGGGTAGCCCGAAAACGACAAACTCCCCACCTCATTTGCCCAGTGTAACCAGCCAGCACACTTGTTCAGCAAACGCTCTATTGCGCACATCTCCCACAGAATACATAATACCTGGACCACCTACCCATCTTTAACTTCACCTCCAATGGATACCTTCGAGTCTGTTGCTGCGTTTTTGCCTGAAGTTGCCCAGCCCGATGCCGCGGGTAATGCCTCGACCGCTTCCAATGAAGTCGAGTCTGCGCCCTTCGACTTTGAGCGCACCACTGCGCAGGGCGGTACCTATGTCGGCTTCTGCACCATTGCTTGAGTCATTATCAGGTATGTCTTCAACTCTTTCATGTCCTTCAGCTCCTGACTTCTTACCGCAGCTCAACAACTTTGACACGTCGCCCCATTCGTCTATGCCCAAATCGATCGGAACATTGTACCACCACACACACTGACTCACACACATCATACACGGTACGATTCCTCTCCATGCCCCTCTCTTCCCGGCTTACATTCCCCAATACAGCCTCGTGAACTTTGATAGTTCTACGACTCTCCGCACTGTAACCTTATAAGGCGCACCACCCATTCCTTAACATTATTCCTCTACAACCTGGTCTTCGCTACAATACTGCCTTCGGAGGCGTACCATACTCTCCTTTCTCTTCTGTTCCTCGTTTAGCATTATCTCCACTAGCTCAATATCTCCTAGTAGCATAGCATTCTCAATGTGTAGCAAGTACTCTGCATCTACGTATCCTTGGCGAACGTGCCCAACCTTGTGCAAGTCGATCTGTATCGAGGTTCTCGTATATCAATCATCTGTGTGCCGTCATTGGCGACGCAAAACCCGAAGTACATGTCATTGTATTCTAAACCTCCCAAAACCCAACGCGAACCTTATTGCTTGCAAACTGGCCGTGCGTGTGGCACCCTCGATCTTCGAGTGCGGAAGGTCTCGCAACAGCCCTCAACTTCGACACTTACCCAGAGCGTGCTACCCCCCACAACGCGCACTCTTCCTCCAGGTTGAGACGCATTCTTTGCTGAGGGTCATCCATATGGTGCGAAAATTGCGTCGAGCTCAAGAGTCGCACTGGCACTGTCGCATCCGATTATCCCTAAAATGTTCTCGATCGATGCCTACCATGAGATACCACAATCTGAACTTCGATTCTAAGGAAAGTGACCCAATATGTAGCCCTTCACTATTTATACAGGATGATATGATTGGGTCGTTTCGACCAACGAGGTATAGCCAAATACATGGATGAAGAGACGCCAAGTTCGCAGGACTTGTGGCGCAATGCATACTAGGCGCAGGCTACAGTTTCAATTGCCGTTCTCGAGAGACTCACCGCCACGAGAGAATATTTGCGATACCTTGAAAAGCGTGATATTCTATGTATTACTCAAGTAGTATTACTGGCTAAAAATACATGGAGTCGTGATTCAAACCAAGAGGGCGCCCTTGGAATGATGAGAAAGTACAGTTTCTGAATGGTCGAATGACGTGGATGAGAGAGATTCAGTATCGTTAGAATAGATAGTCATCGGAATAAACGCGTCGTGATGTGTCATGGAGTCTGTCAAAGACCCCCGGGCGAATTTTTCACGAGGTGAAAAGGCAAATGATGGAGGAGGCGAATAACGAGGAAGAGTGGAGGCTGCTGTTGGCGACGAAGGTTTTTTCAAATGTCTGAAGAAGAAGCAAGGAGATTAAAATTACATCCACAGGGGGCGAGGAAGGAACTGACCCGATAGAAGGAATGCTGGAAGTAGATTTGGGAGAGGTGGCGACTGGACGGAGGCCAAAGGGCCTGACGAGCGACCAGAAGGCATTGCGGTAGTGTCTCCTCGCTTCATCTGCGAAGCCGAAGAAGGCGAAGAAGACTAGCGCACACGCAGGGATGACCCAGCGTGAGAACTCCATTGCCACCACCAAGAGATGGTCCGCGCGCCACAGCAGAGCAGGGAACTGTTCCACTCGAGAATAATTGAAGTGGGTATCCTCCCAACTGCGCCATGGTTCAATAGGTGCCGCCGTGGCATTGAGCCAGAGCATGAAAATTGCAAGAGGGGTCGTAAAGAGGATATCTGTCATGGCCAAAGCCATCAGACGGAAGTAGCGGCTGATGGTCAATGACTTATTGGAGCCCAGGAATTGCCCAAATTCTAAGCGACGCCGAGAGAAAGAACGGAGAGAAAGAACTGAAGGCCAAGAATTAGGATAACAAATAGTTGCCCAAGGAAATGAGACGCACCACAGTAGACGGCGGAAATCAACCCAATAACTATAGGCCACATAACAGAAATGAAGTAGGCAAGGAGCGTGTTGTATAGAGCGGGATAGCACCCAATGTCTTCGAAAATATTGAATCGGTGTCCTTGAACAACGTATTCTTGAAAGAAGATCAGTCAGGGAGGGGTTTGCGAGCTAGCACGGTAGCACAACTTACGGACAGCGACAAACACAAGAGGAAATCCGACACAGATAAGTGTATCGACGAGAACCGCCCGCTTTTTCTGTGCGTAGGAGAAAATTAGCGGCGAAAAAGGGAAAGTACGATGGGCTCACATCCGAACGGCCGATCGCCACATTCTTGACGCTGGCAATATGGTATAGGCGTCGATTGATACAAAGGGAGGCAGCGGGCAGTCCCACTGATGCACCCATCATAATTCGAATTGCTGGAAATTGTATCAGTAAGATTGAAATAAGGACAGAGCTAACAGGACCTCACATATTTCACACCATATTGGTGCAGGATTCAAAGCATTGCCAGCCCACACGACCGAATTGACGAATTGATTGAGACAAGCAATGGAGGCCCACATCATGTAGAAACAGGTCCCGGAGTTCCACGAGTGCAGGTGCCACGGCAGCGGAATTAACGCGAAGAAGAACCCAAGGAATGCGAAGATTGGGAAGAGAGGGTAGGTGGGATCTGACATCGCTATGGCGTGGAATGCGGGAGGAAAAACGCGAGACGAGAAAGCGAGGGCTAAGGAGGGAAAGATGAGAAGTATTTCCTGGACTCCATGGTGCTTTTATGAGAATACAAAGTCTTTGTCGAGCGACCGCTTTTGGTTGGACAATGGGCAGGGGAACAGTGCGAGTCACCTCCACTGTTCCAACAATGGGATTACCTAAGCATCGGCCACATCAATTCACAAAATCTCACGACTCTCCCTCCTCTAATTTCTCTGTCGTCAACTCTCCATAAGCCTGCAGCAGTACACGGAGGAATACCTCCCCCACACATGGGACTTCGATGTCAATTTATTGCGGCTCCCGTATGCCCCGTTTCTGTGCTTTAACTCAAAATTGACTCGGAAAGCCTTGAAAGGTGCTTCCTCTCGGATACAATTTGTTCAACGCAAGGCCTGTGCCCCCCCTGGCCATGGGCGGAAGTAGCAGAAAGTATGCAGAAATAATCGCATTACTCCGAAGCGAGTACCAGAAACGAGTGGAGCAATACAGCAGTATGGTACGTAGTGATCATGTATTCGTCTGTATTTAGCCACCTCCTCGTCGCAAGTACTGGTTCTGCCTCGTCCACCTCACCAATCGTTTCTGGTGCGCTGATATCTAATTTTGCTTCGCGGAAACGCCTGTCGCCAATATATTGCGGTGTTCTAAAGTACAGGGTATGCGATAAATTATCGAAGGAAAGATCGTGTGTCGCCCTCTGTCGAAGGAAGAATAGTGTAGAGCGAGAAATCGAACGAAGAAACGTAAGGCTACATATATGAGAGTCTCAATACTTTAGTTGATGCTTGGTGGGATGTTTGACGAAACCGTCGAAGGTGGAAGAGGACGGGGATAGAGGGAAGGTGAGATCGAGCTCGTACGCAGGCGGGGACGGATGATGTATCGATGCTGTGTAATCACTTCTGCAAAAGCTATTCCTTGCCACAGACTCCGCAAAGGAAGACCGACCCAAAATCTCAGTGGCAGGAGGCGTTGGTGGTGAACGGGAAACGAAGACGGGTAGTGATTCGACCTTAATTCTCAAAGGGACCTGGGAGCCTTTCGATCTGAGAAAGTCCGCGGTATGAGGACAGAGTGGTAAGCATCGCATGCAAAGAAAGGCTTACCCAACGGAGGCGACAGGTACTTTGGGTGGTGGCACAACACCGAAGCGTTTTGCCCCGGCCCAATAGGCAAGCTTATAATGTTTCCGCGATTCGTCGGCGAATCCAAAGAACGCAAAGAATAACAGCGCGCAGAAGACGAGAGACCAGCGAGCCAACTCCAGCGTCACGACTTGGATCCGGCTGAACCGCCAGAGGACAGCCGGGTACGTGTCAACGGTGTACCAGTCGGAGTGGATGTCACTCCAACTCGTCCAGGGATATAAAGGAGTGACGGTGGCATTGAGATAGAGGCCGTATGCTGTGATGGGAGTGTTAAACAGGAGTTCGACGGTGGCGAGGCACATTAGACGGAAGTAGCGGTTGACGGTGAGAGTGGAGTTCGAGGAAAGGAATTCGCTGAATTGTGCGCGGCGCTTCATGAAAGCGCGGAGGGTCATAACTGTTCGCCTCGACGTTAGATCCCTGCACAGGTCGAATGAAGTGTGGCCACTTACTACAGTAGCCCGCGGAAATGAGGCCAATAACGTTCGGCCATACAAAGCTAAGGGGGTAAGCTGCCGGTGTGTTGACTGTGGTTGGGTAGCAGCCGATGTCTTCCCAGATGTTATATCGATGGCCTTGAACGATGAATTCTGAGGGGAGAGGGGGTGAGAAATCTTGGAGACAGAGACAGCGAAAGAAAAATTAGAACATACGCAAGGCCATCTGGAGGAATGGAATCCCTAATCCGATCGCCAAGTCGACCATGACAGCACGTCGTTTCTAATAGATTGGTGTCGGACGGTGGTGAGTTACATGCATAGCGAGAGCTAGAAAGAATCCTACATGTGCCCGGGTTATTGATACGGTGGTGCCTGAGGCAATTTTGTACAGGCGTCTGTTGATACATAGAGATGCCGCAGGTATCGCCACAGCAATACCAACTGTGAGTCGTGATGCTGAGGATAGCCTCAGTGCGATGAACAGAACGCAACACTAAGAAAACACGCACAGATATCGCACCATACTGGCGCCCAGTCAATCGCATTATTGTGCCAGACAATCGAATTAATGAATGCATTCAAGCATCCGATGGCCGTCCATATCATGAAAAGACACGTCCCCGAGTTCCAGGCCTGGAAGTGCCATGGCAGGGGAATTAAGACGAGAATAAAGCTGATGAATGCAAAAATGGAGAAGGCAGGATAAGCTGGGTCAGCCATTGGGAGGGAAGGTCAGAGAGAAATTGGGGAGAGGGTAAACCGATGGGAATTGGAGGGAACCCATTTTCTACACCTTCCGGATCCCTTGCCCTTTGTGTTGACAGAACGAGCGCACAATGCTGGAGAAGGAATCGAAGTATTACGTAATGGAATCACCCATGGAAATCAAACGTGACCGCGGTGGTCACGTCTTTAACACTACACGCGTCTCGCCATTGTCACTAGTCGCGCGTGGGGTTGACCCTCTAGATCTGCACCTTGGCATCCTTCTGTTCCGGGTAATGGGACCACGCACACTCAGAGAGAGCCAATGAACGAGAAGCTAGATGGTTTTCGCTGTAGGGTAAAATTGAACCCATCCCAATTCGGCAACAATGGCGGTGATCCTCGTGTATTGAACAATGGGCGAAAAATTTTAGGGCGAGGATTAACTACCGATCATGGGCCAAGATACAACATTGTCCGGAGTTTGGCCTTGCGTGGTGCAGGCCTCCCGGAATCCTTTAAAAGCTGAGCGATGGAGGGCACCTCCCCGCTCAAACGTCATCGCGTCCGCTAAATTCACTTGCTGCCGTCCAGCCTTACTTGCGCCCCAAACAACCATTCGCACTCCCAGCCATTTGCAATGGACGCATTCACCACTATCGACCTCACCCTCGATGTCCTTCCCGCTGTGGAGACGCCCTCTTCCGCCTCTTGCCATGGCGATGTCGACATCATGCAGGAACTTGTCGACTCCGACCAGAGGGTCGGATACGGCGGCTACTGTGTAGTCGCCTAGACCTTCTCGACCACATGCGCTACAACCATCCATATCTCCACACAACACATGTATCCATATAGTGCGTCGTTCCGTTTCATTCTTGCTCATACTCTAACTCTCCTGCTTTAATCCAGTCTTCCTAGCGAGCTGGATAGATCTCTTGCGCTGGCTGCCGCGTGACGCGTCGCTCCTTACCCCACTATCTTTATATTTTTCCTTATCCATCCACGTATTTCTATACACTGTATCAAACGCACCCGACGATTTCACAATATATCATCTATAAGCCACTCACTGTTTCCATTCCTATCGACTGCTGCTCGTACTACATCTCGAGTCACATTATCCTAACAAATAACTCCTTTTCTCCAATTGAATGCCCTGTTCTTTGTATCAAAGGTTGAAAGACGAGTGCTCATCCAGACGCCTACAAGTATTGCGATCTCATGCGCGTTGGCATGTTGCGCCCCCTCTGAGAAAAAAAATCATATTGTTCGCTCCATTGGAATGTCAAATCTTCGCAAGCGCCTTCCGCCCAGATGGTTGACATCTTGGGCACGAAAAACACCTAGGGTATGAGATCTGCATACGCATGCGCAGACGCTATCGGATTGCGAAAGGGTTATTTGGACAAGCCTCGGCACTGGGGACGCTGGATCTTGCGCTTGATTCGTCCAATTGCGAATGGAGCCTTGTCGGCGCTGGAAATATGGGGTTCCAAGAACTGAGACAAAGAGCGCGCCAACATGTGGCCTACATACGCGCTAAGCTTGTCCCCTTGAACCATACAATGGCCCATCATTTGAAGCTGGTGGCGGTTGATCTAGGGCCGACTCGGCCAGATTTCCAAATGAGGGGCGTCGCTGAGTTTCAATTGGGCGGCCAACGTCTGATGCGCGTTCCCAAACAAGAAACAATGGGCGACTCTCTGCGCAGGGTCCCAACAGGGCCCGCCCAAGCAGCTGCAAGCAATGCATTGTCCGTTTCCTATAAAGCCCGTGGAGAAAATGTCGGAAATGCACAGTACCGTCGATACCCCACTTCACCTGCTTTGCAATACTCAGCTCCGCATAAGCCGCTACTAGTACCTCACCCTGCCAACCAACCAACAATCATGATGTCTGACCTCTTCGCTTCCATCGAGACTCTTCTCATCATGGACGAGGCTACCAGCCCCTCTGTCGACCGCGATGTCGAGGTCGACCAGGCCTTCGACTTCGAGGCCGAGCTTCCACCTCGCGACGAGGAGCAGCGCGGCTCTGGCACTGGCAACCCGCTCGCGTTCTGCGTCATCGCTTGAGCCATTGTGTGTAAATTGAGTCAGCTATCTCCTTTATTATCACTGACGCGCCTCGTCTACAGCATACTCCGCATACTATTGCACAGGGACTCAGATGTTTTTACTTACGACCTTTGCGCGACACTTCGTACGTTCACTTCTTCTATTATACGAGAGGCAGTTTGACTAACTAATAGCTATAGATGTCCCAACCACTATCCACTCTCCTTAACTGAACGCCATCCAGGACGACCTTCCGCCTTCTCTCTCTGGCTTTGATAGCTGAGAGTACTTCACAACCTCCATCCAACCTCCATCGTCTTCCGACTGTCGCTCGAGTCACTCGCAGCCGGCCACACTCCTTCACCCACTTCTCCTATTTTTATCAACTAGTACTTTCTATCCTATCACACTCCTCTGCAACTATAACACTACAAATCCTGTAGCATATGCATCGTCTCCTGTAGTTCTTGTCTCTTACCGGTCCATCATAGTTTCCTTGAATGAACCATACATATATTGTCTCTACCTAGGCTCCCAATGTGATCGTAATGATATTGGTCTTGACGACTCCAGCTCTGTCTGCCTTTCTTCGTCATGGTCACAATGTGGCGATTTGGTTATTGGCATGCCTCGCCGTCACTTGAAGTTGAATCATTGTGTACCGGTATCGTGCCTGGACGGCCTGTGTATATTGCGGTTGACACTGAGCGCACGACCATCCTGTACTGGTTCGTTGGGTGTATTCGAGTGATAGCCTGCACAAGTACAGTACACCACGAAAGGTGAAATCCAAGTTGACAACGGGTAGACTTTTCTCCCGCGACGTCAATTCAAGAACCCATGGCGCGGACACCTCCACTTCTTCGCCTTCAAGCCTATCCCTATCGGCGAAGGTATCGACTAGGGCCGAACTCTCTGCACAGCTGGCGGGGCCAGTATTTGCCAAGGACGACATTACCGTTGGATTCAGATTCTGAGCCTGATAAGTGCGATATGTACAGCGAGCACTCGGTGTGCCCGGAAGGATTCCGTCGTTGCGCTTCAGAAAAGCAACCAATGCGCAGGTGTATCGGCGTCAACTCTCGCAAGGCGGAATGTTGACACATGACATATTATTGAGTGTTTCTAGGATTGACCAACGCAGAATGGATAAGTTAACGTTGGAACGAGGGGTGCGAGACTAGGGTATGCCATTGTGTGCTTCGTTCTTTCAACGAGAGCCATGTCCAACGTGTCAGAGTACGCGCGATGATCGAGCAGAAGTCACATCATACCGCGAAAGCAGAACTTGTCGAGCCATGGAGGATCTGCTGTAGACGTTTCCTTCCCTCAGGCTGTACTATGCGACATCAGTACGTGGAATCTTATTCAAACACTACGTTTGCTTGACGTACGCTAGCCTACTCCAGGAGCAAAAGGATTCAGCACGAAGACCGCATCGGCCTCGAAGGACTAAGATGTTCTGCGCATCATAAGCTTGAAGGACAAATGGGCTACAGAAACAAGAGCCGCTCGCAATGCTCAGTAGTACGAGGTCAGTGAGTACTAGTGAGTAGTGAAGAGTTCGGCGCCTTATGCCAGGCGGGATTTGCCGATCTTAGACACCGCCGCCACCTACTAGCCCCGTTCCGATCGAGAATAGCTCGATAACGCCACATTCTGGAAAGCTGTCCTCGCGTAGCACACAGACACATCGCAAGTTATGTCCGGAGCAACACGAGAACTCGTCTACATCTAGTCAATTGTCTATGTTGCCCAAAAACTCCAGTCCAAGTACCTGACCGTCCCACGGGCTCAACCCATCTCTTTCATCTCATCTATCGACTACGACTTGACTTCGGCGACGTTTTCTGGCGTTCTTTCTCATTCTCCAGTCGTGGTAGTCACGCCCCTCGAGTGCGGGTGACATTGTCAGTGGATTGTAATACGACTGCGAGGAGTTGTCCACTGCTCATTAATTCAACCACCGACGATGGCTCCAGACCGAACAACTATGATTTTAATCTTTTACTTCGGCGAATTGACGTCTCGTTCATGCTGTTGGTATAAATCTCAGGCTGCAGAGCGACTCTACCTGAACGTCGTCCTGGACTCGCTATACCTACATAGCAAATCTGGTCCATATATAGGCTGATCGTCAGTAATTTCTCTGTGTTTCTTTACAGGATGATCGCACCAGACGTGGCAATCAGCCTCTCGATGTCGGTGTGATTATCTGGCATCCATGCGGCATGCTGGTAACCACTGGTGTGCGTCCCCCTCTGACTAGGTCTCTCACAGTGACCCTGTATCATACCGACAATCCTCATCCTAATCGAAAACAAAGAGGCCCTGTGGGAGCAATGCGGAGGCCAGGGTCCCAGTGGGTGAGGCCTTGAGGAGCTAGGGTGAGTTATTTTCGGAAAGGGAAATATCTGAATTACGTCATCCATTGTTTAGCCGTCCATTGTTCGTGCATGGCCCTCCTCCTCTTACCCACCGGCCATCTGATTTACTGGCCTGCGCCTGGCCTGAACTTTTCTTGCAAGCGACTGAAGAAGGCCCGGAATTTCTCTCAGGTCCAAGAGTTCTACGCGGCGCCACGTGTAGCAACAATGGGCCAGCGCGCGGGCCATCTTCCCAGCACCCTCGGTTCGACCCCGAATGAGCGAACAATGTGTTTGCTGTTTGCCCTGGCTGAGCCGCCGGTCCTATAAAGCATGTGCTGCTGCAGCTTCCAGGAACCCAACTTGCACGCACCCCACCTCGTCCAACAGTAACTTGCATCATACACGAACAGCCTAACTCTACCACTTGCCACCATCATTACTGCAATGGACTCCTTCACCGCCATCTGTCTCGTTGCCGTCGCAGACGACGCTGTGCTGAGCACCAACCCCACCGCGCCTCAGTCGGCTGCCCAGCTCGATGAGGAGTTGAGCGTTCTCCTCGACCAGGACCGCGTCAGCAACGACTACGGCAGCTTCTGCACTATTGCATGAACGCCCACGCGATCTTCATCATGTGCGCTTTTTCTCTCCATCTTCTATCTCCTCATTGACTAACGATTTCCCTGTAGACTATGATGCGCGATTTAAATTATTGGCCTGGCGCCATCTATACACGCTCTCCACATTGGATAGCTGCTGCGACACCACCGATTCATCACACCCTCGCACGCCGTCTCTTACCCTTAACACTCTCATCGCACGCAAATCGCAAATCAGCATCTCTACGATTCCGATCCGCCTCAAGGCGCACGCACAGTCCTTCAAATCCTGTCTCGATCTACTATATATCTACTATCCTCTGTTTACCTACCCACTCTTTAACTCTGTTTTACTCTCTGGCCTCGTTATGTATCGATCATTTATATACAACATACTCAACACGCTGTATCATTGTCATTTATATAAAAAGTCTGTCTGGACACCTAAACCCCACATCGGTCCTTGTGCACCTTGAACTTGAGATTTGCTGGGTAGCAAGGCCATGACATCTTCGTAACAGGCCTATCCACGTTCGTGTCCTGAATTTACTGCGCTCACACAACGACACTGTACGTCCTCGCCGCTGACCTCATGTGTGTATGATGCGTTACGGGCTTTGACAGTGCGTCCATCGCACCCGTCGATTCACCGACAATGGTCAGCGATAGCTTGCAACCTACCGTTCAGGCAATTGAACGGTTCAACGAGGCAGATGCATAGACGCATTGGAAACAGGGAACAAGTTTGAAGGCTTCTCGTTGACCCACTACACCTACCTCGGTCTTCGATGCAACGTTGCCCGCACAGCCATTCGAGAAATCATCCAAAGCATTCAAGGTCCAATTCCTTTAATCCTAAAATTTAAATACAACGAGACATTCATGCTAACCAAGTCCTACGAACCAATAAAAATACACTCCACGACACCGTGACGAGGGAAGAATCTATCCTTGGATGACGGGCGCAAGACAAGGAAGAGACGGAGAGACGGAGAGAGAGACCGAGTAATCGAAGGGCAAGGCGGGCGGTCCTAGTACTAGCGAATCTGGTTCGAGGGAGGCCGGGAGTGACGAAAGACGAGGCGGGCGGTCCAAGTCGTCCAATACTCAGGGTATGAGGGAGCAGAAAAGGAAGGGCAGGAGAAAAGGAAGGGCGGGAGTAGAGAGACCAGTACTTATTCGAGAGACGAGGCGGGCGGTCCGAGTATTTCGAGTCGATACTGGTTCAAAGGAGCGACGGAAGTGAAGAGAGGGTAGCGAGATTTGAACTTCGAAAGGTCAGCAGGTCCCAGATTCCGTCGAGCTTCGAGAGCGGCGGGCGAACCATACAAGAAGGCGAGAGGAAAGTGGGTGAGGAAGTAGTCGACGAAGGGCGGATGTAGAGACACGGGTACCGAGAGACGAGGCGGGCGGTCCTTGTAAGTCGGTACGGACCTTATAGAAGTGGAGGGTGATCGTCGACGAAGAGAGGATGGAGAGAGTAAACAGGAGAGAATGTAAACGGTCATAGGAAGATCAGACGCAATGCGGGGAGAAATCGATGATCATCGGGGGCGGTAGCTTGAGACGGCCAACCAAAGACACCCCCGCCAGAGACTACATACTGAAAACTTGGAAGAAGAAGGAACTGGTGAACGATCAGTACGACGCATGATCAGATGCAGGAGAAGCACTTACCCAACCATCCCAACAACCACACTTGCAAGCCGCATCGACTTTGAGATCGTCGATTCCGCCGGTTTCGTCTTCGGAGGAGTAGGCTTGAGAAGATCCTTGACCTTGGGCTTGAAGTTGACTTCGATCTCAATCTCGACACCAGACCTCCACTTCTCCAAACTCTTGCGTCACTCCTCCTTCTGCCTTGCACGCTTCTCCCGCCTCGCCTTCCGCTCCTCGCGTGTCTCCGCCTTGAGTTCCGCCTCGATCTCGGCGTCCATCCGAGCCTTCTCCTTCGGGGGCGTCGTGAAGTTGAGGCCGAAGAAGCCAGGTCGCAAAGGTGCCGCGCTCCTGGCGCTGTAGTCTCCACGACGTCGGGCGTTCCGTTCGTGGGCGGTTTATTGTGCGGTAAGAAGGGCGCGGATTGAAGGAGGCGGGTGGTCAGGAAAGATCGGCTGCTCGGAGGCTTGAAGAGTTTGTTGAGGTTAGAAGGCGTATTCGAAGGGGAAGGGTGAGGCTGTAGAAGTGTTTGATGCACCCTCGAAAGAGATGTCGGCGGCTGGGAGGAAGCGGTCGAGCCCGAGATCCTCGAGTGTGAAGGCCGGCGGGTACTTCAATGGAAGGAAGAGCGCTTCGTCGTCCAGCGGCGTCGCGAAGTGCACCTCCAGGGAAGCCTCGACGGCGGCTATCTCAACGTCCCCCATGTCGACCACGACGGGCTGGACGACAACCTGGGCAGGAACTACTACGATCGGGTTTGTAACATCCTCGCGATTGCGCTTCGCTCCCTCGATCCACTTGTAGACTAAGGAGTCCGGGTCGTCGGGGTCGGCCCACTGCGATCTCCAGCTCTCCAGGTCGAGCAAATGACGGTCCGTCTTGCCAGAGTCATACCATTGCTCGCGATGAGCCCGCATCAGAGACCCCACGACCGACTCTTCATCGTCGACATCCGCCCACTGGGCCTTCCACGTCCCCCAACTAAACCAACAGCTCTCCCACTCGGTGATAGGTCGCTCGAGGAAGGGAGCGGCAGGTACGGTTGAGGCGGGGGTGGCGCGCTTGTACTTGAGCTTCTCCATCCACTGTCCCACCATTGACTGGGGATCGTCGGGGTCGTCTTGTCGCGACCTCCAAGTGTCGAGGTTCAGGAGGTGGGGTTCGGCATTGCCAGCGTCGATCCACTGATCGCGATGGGCACGCATTAAATATCCCACCACTGACTCCGGGTCGTCTACGTCCGCCCACTGAGAGTTCCACGTCTCCCAATTCCACCATCGACTCTCCCACTTGGTGATTGGGCGAGCAACGACGGGTGGAGCTGGACTCGGAAGCAAAAGGGGAGCATTCCATGACCTCGCTGTTTGGTCGAAACAAACTTGAACACTGCCACTAGCGCCGAGAACTTCGCGAACCTCCCTCTACTGCGAGAGAGGCGAGACTCGAGCTTGTCTCCGTAGAGGGAGCGGTCACCGGTCTACCCAAATTTCATCCTGGATAAAATTAGGTTTAAAATGTTTTCATTTTTAGTTATGGTTGTAGTTGCTCTATGGAAGTACTGTGAAGAAGGCTACAATGGCTACAGGCTGAAATTGCAATGGTGATGATGAGTGAATGAAGTGATGATGATGATGTGGT